>ARYC01020760.1:0-14412 GCA_000711775.1 Oxytricha trifallax
TAGCTCAAAATAAAAATATCTCGCTTCCTAGGATAATTCAGGAATATTGCCTATAGAAAAGTCCAGCTAAAATTGCGGTATCTACCGTAGAATTCATTTATTTTTAAATTTTAAGTTACTTTGGTTTTGATAACTGCCATGATTTTAATATTAAATTAATTTAATTTAAATTCATTTTCCCAAAACAAATGTATTCCTACAATATTAAATTTGAAAATTATAAATATTTTTCACAAAACAAATGCTCCCATAATAATAAATTAAATGTCTCAAATATCATTAAAAAAATGTACAAAAGAGAAGTAAAATGGTTTGCATTTCATGTAAAAATATAGGAAAAAAAAGAGAATCTTTGGAATAAAATTTTAAAATTAAAATAATGATTTAATAGAAAAATAATGAAAAGAATATAATAAGATGTATCAATTCACCTTAATTCATCATGGTTTAAATAATCGTTATATAGATAGCTCAAACAAAATAATTAATCTCAACATTAAAATTTAATTAAATGTAATAACGTTTACTGTTCTTAAAAACTTGAGTGCAAATCATTGTAGCCAAAATTAAAATCAAATTTTACAAAGATAAAACCATATGAGAAATGTTTATTTAATAACTTATTATAAAAGCGAGGATAACAAATTATCGAACTAGCTTGGTGATATTACTCGCACAAAATTCTTTAATGTCAATTTTTCACTTTTACTTAATTAAATGACGTTTACTGTTCTTAAAAACTTGAGTGCAAATCATTGTAGCCAAAATTAATATCAAATTTTACAAAGATAAAACCATATGAGAAATGTTTATTTAATAACTCATTATAAAAGCGAGGATAACAAATTATCGAACTAGCTTGGTGATATTACTCGCACAAAATTCTTTAATGTCAATTTTTCACTTTTACTTAATTAAATGACGTTTACTGTTCTTAAAAACTTGAGTGCAAATGATTGTAGCCAAAATTAAAATCAAATTTTACAAAGATAAAACCATATGAGAAATGTTTATTTAATAACTCATTATAAAAGCGAGGATAACAAATTATCGAACTAGGTTGGTGATATTACTCGCACAAAATTCTTTAATGTCAATTTTTCACTTTTACTTAATTAAATGTCGTTTACTGTTCTTAAAAACTTGAGTGCAAATGATTGTAGCCAAAATTAAAATCAAATTTTACAAAGATAAAACCATATGAGAAATGTTTATTTAATAACTCATTATAAAAGCGAGGATAACAAATTATCGAACTAGCTTGGTGATATCTCGCACAAAATTCTTTAATGTCAATTTTTCACTTTTACTTAATTAAATGACGTTTACTGTTCTTAAAAACTTGAGTGCAAATGATTGTAGCCAAAATTAAAATCAAATTTTACAAAGATAAAACCATATGAGAAATGTTTATTTAATAACTCATTATAAAAGCGAGGATAACATATTATCGAACTAGCTTGGTGATATTACTCGCACAAAATTCTTTAATGTCAATTTTTCACTTTTACTTAATTAAATAACGTTTACTGTTCTTAAAAACTTGAGTGCAAATGATTGTAGCCAAAATTAAAATCAAATTTTACAAAGATAAAACCATATGAGAAATGTTTATTTAATAACTCATTATAAAAGCGAGGATAACAAATTATCGAACTAGCTTGGTGATATTACTCGCACAAAATTCTTTAATGTGAATTTTTCACTTTTACTTAATTAAATAACGTTTACTGTTCTTAAAAACTTGAGTGCAAATGATTGTAGCCAAAATTAAAATCAAATTTTACAAAGATAAAACCATATGAGAAATGTTTATTTAATAACTCATTATAAAAGCGAGGATAACAAATTATCGAACTAGGTTGGTGATATTACTCGCACAAAATTCTTTAATGTCAATTTTTCACTTTTACTTAATTAAATGTCGTTTACTGTTCTTAAAAACTTGAGTGCAAATCATTGTAGCCAAAATTAAAATCAAATTTTACAAAGATAAAACCATATGAGAAATGTTTATTTAATAACTCATTATAAAAGCGAGGATAACAAATTATCGAACTAGGTTGGTGATATTACCGCACAAAATTCTTTAATGTCAATTTTTCACTTTTACTTAATTAAATGTCGTTTACTGTTCTTAAAAACTTGAGTGCAAATCATTGTAGCCAAAATTAAAATCAAATTTTACAAAGATAAAACCATATGAGAAATGTTTATTTAATAACTCATTATAAAAGCGAGGATAACAAATTATCGAACTAGCTTGGTGATATTACGCACAAAATTCTTTAATGTCAATTTTCACTTTACTTAAGTAAATGACGGTTACTTTATAAAACTTGATGCAAATGATTTACAAAAAATTAAAATCAATTTTACAAGATAAAAACATATAAAATGTTTATTTAATAAATCATTATAAAGCGAGGATAACAAATTATCGAACTAGCTTGGTGATATTACTCGCACAAAATTCTTTAATGTCAATTTTTCACTTTTACATAATTAAATGACGTTAACTGTTCTTAAAAACTTGAGTGCAAATGATTGTAGCCAAAATTAAAATCAAATTTTACAAAGATAAAACCATATGAGAAATGTTTATTTAATAACTCATTATAAAAGAGATAACAAATTATCGAACTAGCTTGGTGATATTACTCGCACAAAATTCTTTAATGTAAATTTTTCACTTTTACATAATTAAATGACGTTAACTGTTCTTAAAAACTTGAGTGCAAATGATTGTAGCCAAAATTAAAATCAAATTTTACAAAGATAAAACCATATGAGAAATGTTTATTTAATAACTCATTATAAAAGCGAGGATAACAAATTATCGAACTAGCTTGGTGATATTACTCGCACAAAATTCTTTAATGTCAATTTTTCACTTTTACTTAATTAAATGTCGTTTACTGTTCTTAAAAACTTGAGTGCAAATCATTGTAGCCAAAATTAAAATCAAATTTTACAAAGATAAAACCATATGAGAAATGTTTATTTAATAACTCATTATAAAAGCGAGGATAACAAATTATCGAACTAGCTTGGTGATATTACTCGCACAAAATTCTTTTAATGTCAATTTTTCACTTTTACTTAATTAAATGTCGTTTACTGTTCTTAAAAACTTGAGTGCAAATCATTGTAGCCAAAATTAAAATCAAATTTTACAAAGATAAAACCATATGAGAAATGTTTATTTAATAACTCATTATAAAAGCGAGGATAACAAATTATCGAACTAGCTTGGTGATATTACTCGCACAAAATTCTTTAATGTCAATTTTTAACTTTTACATAATTAAATGACGTTTACTGTTCTTAAAAACTTGAGTGCAAATCATTGTAGCCAAAATTAAAATCAAATTTTACAAAGATAAAACCATATGAGAAATGTTTATTTAATAACTCATTATAAAAGCGAGGATAACAAATTATCGAACTAGCTTGGTGATATTACTCGCACAAAATTCTTTAATGTCAATTTTTCACTTTTACTTAATTAAATGACGTTTACTGTTCTTAAAAACTTGAGTGCAAATCATTGTAGCCAAAATTAAAATCAAATTTTACAAAGATAAAACCATATGAGAAATGTTTATTTAATAACTCATTATAAAAGCGAGGATAACAAATTATCGAACTAGCTTGGTGATATTACTCGCACAAAATTCTTTAATGTCAATTTTTCACTTTACTTAATTAAATGACGTTTACTGTTCTTAAAAACTTGAGTGCAAATGATTGTAGCAAAATTAAAATCAAATTTTACAAAGATAAAACCATATGAGAAATGTTTATTTAATAACTCATTATAAAAGCGAGGATAACAAATTATCGAACTAGGTTGGTGATATTACTCGCACAAAATTCTTTAATGTCAATTTTTCACTTTTACTTAATTAAATAACGTTTACTGTTCTTAAAAACTTGAGTGCAAATGATTGTAGCCAAAATTAAAATCAAATTTTACAAAGATAAAACCATATGAGAAATGTTTATTTAATAACTCATTATAAAAGCGAGGATAACAAATTATCGAACTAGCTTGGTATATTACTCGCACAAAATTCTTTAATGTCAATTTTTCACTTTTACTTAATTAAATAACGTTTACTGTTCTTAAAAACTTGAGTGCAAATGATTGTAGCCAAAATTAAAATCAAATTTTACAAAGATAAAACCATATGAGAAATGTTTATTTAATAACTCATTATAAAAGCGAGGATAACATATTATCGAACTAGCTTGGTGATATTACTCGCACAAAATTCTTTAATGTAAATTTTTCACTTTTACTTAATTAAATGACGTTTACTGTTCTTAAAAACTTGAGTGCAAATCATTGTAGCCAAAATTAAAATCAAATTTTACAAAGATAAAACCATATGAGAAATGTTTATTTAATAACTCATTATAAAAGCGAGGATAACAAATTATCGAACTAGCTTGGTGATATTACTCGCACAAAATTCTTTAATGTCAATTTTTCACTTTTACTTAATTAAATGACGTTTACTGTTCTTAAAAACTTGAGTGCAAATGATTGTAGCCAAAATTAAAATCAAATTTTACAAAGATAAAACCATATGAGAAATGTTTATTTAATAACTCATTATAAAAGCGAGGATAACAAATTATCGAACTAGCTTGGTGATATTACTCGCACAAAATTCTTTAATGTCAATTTTTCACTTTTACTTAATTAAATAACGTTTACTGTTCTTAAAAACTTGAGTGCAAATGATTGTAGCCAAAATTAAAATCAAATTTTACAAAGATAAAACCATATGAGAAATGTTTATTTAATAACTCATTATAAAAGCGAGGATAACAAATTATCGAACTAGCTTGGTGATATTACTCGCACAAAATTCTTTAATGTCAATTTTTCACTTTTACTTAATTAAATGACGTTTACTGTTCTTAAAAACTTGAGTGCAAATGATTGTAGCCAAAATTAAAATCAAATTTTACAAAGATAAAACCATATGAGAAATGTTTATTTAATAACTCATTATAAAAGCGAGGATAACAAATTATCGAACTAGCTTGGTGATATTACTCGCACAAAATTCTTTAATGTGAATTTTTCACTTTTACTTAATTAAATAACGTTTACTGTTCTTAAAAACTTGAGTGCAAATGATTGTAGCCAAAATTAAAATCAAATTTTACAAAGATAAAACCATATGAGAAATGTTTATTTAATAACTCATTATAAAAGCGAGGATAACAAATTATCGAACTAGCTTGGTGATATTACTCGCACAAAATTCTTTAATGTCAATTTTTCACTTTTACTTAATTAAATGACGTTTACTGTTCTTAAAAACTTGAGTGCAAATGATTGTAGCCAAAATTAAAATCAAATTTTACAAAGATAAAACCATATGAGAAATGTTTATTTAATAACTCATTATAAAAGCGAGGATAACAAATTATCGAACTAGGTTGGTGATATTACTCGCACAAAATTCTTTAATGTCAATTTTTCACTTTTACATAATTAAATGACGTTAACTGTTCTTAAAAACTTGAGTGCAAATGATTGTAGCCAAAATTAAAATCAAATTTTACAAAGATAAAACCATATGAGAAATGTTTATTTAATAACTCATTATAAAAGCGAGGATAACAAATTATCGAACTAGCTTGGTGATATTACTCGCACAAAATTCTTTAATGTCAATTTTTCACTTTTACTTAATTAAATGACGTTTACTGTTCTTAAAAACTTGAGTGCAAATGATTGTAGCCAAAATTAAAATCAAATTTTACAAAGATAAAACCATATGAGAAATGTTTATTTAATAACTCATTATAAAAGCGAGGATAACAAATTATCGAACTAGCTTGGTGATATTACTCGCACAAAATTCTTTAATGTCAATTTTTAACTTTTACTTAATTAAATGACGTTTACTGTTCTTAAAAACTTGAGTGCAAATGATTGTAGCCAAAATTAAAATCAAATTTTACAAAGATAAAACCATATGAGAAATGTTTATTTAATAACTCATTATAAAAGCGAGGATAACAAATTATCGAACTAGGTTGGTGATATTACTCGCACAAAATCCTTATTTTTATTTTATCTTTTTTATTTTTTTTTTAATTTTTTTAATACTTTATTAATTTAATTTCTATTAACATTTTTATTTATATAAACACAAATACATAAACCCCAATACATATGTGCATAAGAATTTGATAAGTGCGTAAACGAATTTAATTAAATGTGTTAATACGAAATAACGTGGATTATAAAATTAAAGTACTTTGTAGTAGACGGGCATGACCTCCCGAATTTTGGAATTTCTCAGAAAACCGCGTTTTCTTTTTGCCCTTGATTTTTGCAAAATTAAATCGAGCGAAAATCGTAGAGCAAGAATTAAAAAATCAAAATGAAAATCGGAAATGTGGTCGCCGAAATCTTTTTTAATTATTGAATTAAAAATGTGGAAAAAAATGAGGCATATTTGAATATTTGAAATAAATTAAATTAATAATTAAATTAAAATTAAAATTAAATATAAGACACTATGGAAAGTTTGGGTTTTTTTAAAGTTTAGTTAAATTAAATAATAGTAGGGGTCTTGACTTTGTAATTCCACATAATTTTGAATCATCATTGCTATAATCTTAGCTTCTATTTTATTTTTAAATATTTAAATATTTTGGCAAGTGAACTAGAACATTTTCTGGCTTTAAATCTCTGTGAATTACATTTTTATCATGCAAATTTATTTAATTAGAATATTATCTGGTTTAAGATCTCTGTGAATATATTTTTTGGCAGGGTAACGGTGGCTTTACAAGCAAGATTTAAATTTAATTGGTTGAAGGCATTCAATAGAATGATTATTAAATAGAGTAAGAAATCTAAACATTTCTAAGTTTTTTTAATTTAATATTATAATTTAATTTATTAATTCACATATTATCTGAGTTGGGGTCTTGGAGAAATTTGAATATTCATTTTTCAAAAATTATAAACTAATTAAATTTGTCTTTGTTGATTTCCTTTCATTAAGCTTTAGAATTTGAAAAATTCCAGGTCCTATAATTTCCTTTGAAAATTATGATATATTATAAATTACTGTTTAAATAAGACAAGTGAAATGAATGAAATTTCTAATCATTTTAATTATTAATTAAATTATATATAAAATTTTGTGAAGTCTAAAGGCATTACATTAGTTTACCTAATTTTTTAAGCTTAATTTCCACAATTACATTATTTTTCCTTAAAAACTTCAAAAAATAGTCTATCATAGTAATACTTAAAGAATACTAGTAAAAATAAAAATGGTTAATTTTACCTAGGCATTTAATTTAGCCTAGCTTATAAAAAAGTTTTAAATAATGATAAAATTAAATATAATTTCAAGTAAATGTAAATGGGAAATAAATAGTAAAATAAGAGTTATTATAAAATGAAGGTTATTATTATAATTAAATTAAATGCTCATTTAGAAAGCCTATTTGATTATTGTATTAATTTTGGCTTTACAATTAATGCAACTTTATTGCAATTTGTTTACTTATGCTCATAATTTTTGTTAATTGCCTTGGATTTTATAGATTTATCTTAGTAATTTTTGGGTTCTTTTACCTGTACAGATTTTTTCTATAATTTTGTATTTAATTCATGATATTTATTTTAGTAGGCTTCTCTTGAAATGTATAATTAGCCTCTGAGAGATAAATCGTTGAAAAATTTGGAATCTGAGTGTTTACTTTCCACGAATTCTGTGAATTTTTACCACTTTTTGCATGTTTATTCATAATTGAGACCGGCGTAAAAGTTTGATAATAATTTTGAATATTAAAGCCCAACATGATTTTTATCATGATTTTCCTTCTTTAAACAGTAGATTTTATTTTCTTAACCTAAATAATTCTCAGCAAAGTCAAATTATGAAATTTAAACCCTTTTAATAATGCCGTTTGCATCTTCTGGGATAGCTGTACGAGTTATTTTCTGAATGCAATCATTATTTCTGTAAAAATGCCACTCATTTTGGAATTTTTTAAGTACTAAAAAGTTATATTTGGCATGATCAAATAGTTGAATAATAAGCACAGATGCTTTGTATTGGTTTAATTAATCAATTAAATCGACTCCTTTATTTTAAGTAGTACGTATCTAATACTTTGAAAATCTATCAATAACAGAAAAGTAAAAATATTCATTTAATTCATTTTAGATGAGTCCATAAACTTAGGCGAATTCAAAAGATAAATTGTATGTCAACATATTTTTTATATGCTTAATATCATTCAAGGAAAATACTAGTTACTGAATTATTTATTCTCTGCAAATATATTTATTATTGCACATAACTTGATTGAAAGCATTAAATAATTCAATTAATTTTGAAGGATTTCCTAATTGTAATTTATCAATCTTCTTTAAACAAGTGAAATCATTGTTCTCGCAGTCACTGGCAGTTTCATAATAATATAATTTTCCTTGAGTAATAGTGCTTGAGTAAGAAGATTATCCTGTAAAAATAATTTTTGGAGTAATATTAAACATCTCAATAATTTGATCATACTCTAAGTGCTTATAATCTTTTGGTTTTTCAGTTTAAATTTAGCAAGGAATTTCTAAAGTTTAAACAACTTATTTGCTTTAAACATAGGACATGCGAGGACCTGCTGGTAAACTTTGGACTTTTTTATTAACATTTTAAATTTCTTAATTTTTCAATTTCATTTAATTATCAAGGGTTTGTTTACACCTTTCAAGAAAGTGAAGTTCTTGACCAATTTAGTTTGGTTAAACTTCATAAATGCCTCTCTTATGCATTTCATCGTTAATTACACACTACATGTCCAGAGGGGTTAGTGTTTTAACTTAACTTTCATTTCTAATAATTTAATTCTTCTAATTCGAAGATTTCTAAATTTAATTTGCTAAGAAGCTGTTTGATTGTCTAGAGGTTGACATTAAAATTGAAAATTTGGTAGAGAAAAGTTGAAAAAAATAACTTAGTTAAAAGTTTAATTTGGTTTTGAAAATATAAATTATTATAATTTTCGCCTCACATAAATAGGCTCATATTTTCCTAAATATTCAAACGACTGAATATTGAGCGATTTAAGCCAATTTTTCCACCAAATTAATTGAAAAAAGGCGAATTTCGCTTATTTTCGCTATTTTTTGCCGAGTTTGGTTAAAAGTGCAAGGTAAAAGTATGAAATTTTGAGAATTTAGAATGAAAATTTTCAATATAAACAATTGACAAAGTAACCAATTTTATAATAACGATTTCTTACTTTTTTTATTTTCTTGACTATATTTATTGCGAAAATCGCTCTAATTTCCTTACTTTAAAAAATCGCTTTTTCAATTTCTTTGTACTTTACCTTACAGAGTTGAAAGCCCAAACCCTTAATTTTAATAAACCCTAGTTCTCAAAAATCGCCATTTTAATTTAACTTCTCTCATTTTCAAGGTACCTACTTTAAAAAATGGCGAACTCCAACCTATAAAAATCGTGAATAATTATAAAGAAATTCGAGATATTTTAAATGTAAGAGCCTTGCAAATTTCATTTCAAATTCAATTAACTTTTCTTAATTCAACTTAAAAAGCTCTCCTTAATAATATTTAATACTCGCAAAAATCGAATTAAATTAGGCCACTCTTGCTAGCAAGCCCCGCTTATTAACCTCGCACTTTCGCCTTGCTCACAAATCTTTTAGCAAAATCGATTCCAAGGCCGCTGTCAACACGTGATAAAAGCAGCGCCTCCCCAAGTTCTAGTTGATCCTGCTAATATTCATGCCCAGCTCTTTCATGAATGCTGCCCAGTAGCCCCTAAAAAGGTGAACTCCAAGCGACTTACTTTGATTACGCGCGCTGGTATTCAGAGGGTTCAAGTCTCGATTTTTGATCCAAGAGTACATCAATTCAACAGGTGTGATTCTATAGTGATAAGGCCCTAAAAACATTATTGGCAAAGCCAAATCCAGGTACTTATTCATAATACTTTGTGATCTGTGGTAAGGTGCATTATCAAGTAGAATTAAAGTATTTTCTCTCCAACTAGTGTCAACTGAATCCAATACATTAACTAGTTTACATAGGAAGTACATAAAGGAGTGCTAGTTAGTTCTTCCATGATTAACTGTATAGTACAGCTCTCCTGTACTTGCACTCCAATGATTAAATTCATTTATTTTAGTCTCTGTGAATTTGTAACTCTATTTTTTACATAAGGGGCAGTCCACCCTCTGTGTCTTTAATCAGTTTAATTAAGAGTTGATTCATCAATATTGATTATTCTCTTACCCTTACTGAAGTGTTCCACGTATTACTGGGCTGCATACTATCTTTATAACTTGCTACTATTGCTATTATGCAATGTTGAAATCTACTTGATTTATTTATAAGTCATCATTAATTCATTCTTCAAAATCTTCTTATCATTTACTTGCTACACCTTAACAAAATATTCTTCAGTAAACTGTGCTGTATATCAGAAACCTGCACTGGTTAAGTGTTAAACATTAACATATTCACGATATGAGTGCGTGCTCTGCTATGCAGTTTCTTATACTTGCCTCTATTAATTTATTTAAGATTCCAAAATTAAGCTTTCTTGATTGGGCTTTTTAAGTACCTTCTTAATTTATAGTATGATATACCAAGTCTATCCATTATTTAGAGGAAAGTTAACTTTTCTTTAACTCTTAATCTAAGTGACTCCTCTGCAAGTTTAAGTTCCTTCTCTTACAATTATTTCTCCTTTCTTAACTACTTTTGTAGTCTACGAGGAACTATTGCATTCAATTGTGTTGCTAACCAAAAATCGGAATTTAATCTTTTACTTTATGATTCTCAATAACTTTGGCTTCAAGAGCTTTTAAGTCAAAATCTTAACCACGTTCCATCAAACTCTAGGGTTCTAAATCTGATTGCTTATACTCAGTGTAAAGCTTTAACACTAGCTAATCAAGAGTCTTAATTTAATTATCATTAAGTAATGATTCTTTAGCTCCTTTTTTAATACTTTCTCTATATTTTTCTTTAGGATCAATGATAAATCCATCGATTTCAAACTCTGAAATTTCATCACGAATCTCATTAAATAGTGAAGTCATATCATTTTCACTTACTTCTTCTATATTCACATCTGCAAGAGTTATGTTCCTGGTAAAGCATGTTAGTTGTTAAGTATTCTGCATGATTTTGAAAATCTTCTGAACCACTGGAAGAGCTCTGCTCTTCGCTTGAACTATTACCATCATAATCTTTATCTTCCAACTTGAAGAATTCTGAGAGTCTTGACTGTCGTTTTTAAGAATATGATTCCATAGACGGATTCCTAAATTTAATAATAATGAATTCTCTTGGTGCTGGTAGGAATTCCGCTAGCGGAAATTGGACTGTGCTGGTAAGATTTCATTATCATGAAAAGCACTCTCTAGTTTTAGTAACGGTAGTGTCTTCCTGAATCGAAATTGACCTATAAAAAATGGTGAAAGGCACCTAACTTTTAAATTTTAATGAACCAAGGATAACTTACTGGTATCAATGTTCAAGAACTCGCCCAGAAATGCAAAAGTAAGAAAGAGCTATACAACTTTCTTGCCCAAGACTGCCACGCTTTCTTACCCAAAGCAGACTCCACCAACATTTATTTCCTTAAGTAAATCATAAGAGCAGAGAAAGAAGTAACGATTAACTTACCCCTGTAACTGTTATTATAGTATGTAAGAAGAGACGCAGTCAAAGTGTCAGCAGTGCCTCAAATCGATGGACTTACAGTTTAAGACTTTCTCGATTATGCAAGAGGATCTGCAAGACTGCTGTAATACTTGCCAGATGAACGAGATTGGGTCCACCTAGACAGATAATGGATCTGTGACTTGCTCTTCACCCTAGACACCGACGGTGTCTCCTAGATGATTCATGATGCAATGCTCTAACGAAGAGAAAAGCTAGAGTAAAACAGAGATCTCGTTATAGAAATGAGACCCGAGTTCGTGGACGCTCTCAGCAGATGCCTTAACTTTAGCAGTAAGTTTACTCTCTCTTAATTTCGTGTGTAGCTGAGCGAGGTAAGGCTGTGAATCTAGTAAAGGATTCATCTAAAAGAAAGAGAACTCGTGATTAAATGGAGGAAGTAAAAGATTATGAATAAGCTTCAAAATAAGATAAGCAGGAATTCTTGCAGTAAACTAAAAAGTTGAAACAAGATCATGACAATTTGGAAAGTGAGTTGCTTGACTTACGCAAGATGAAAGACCAGTTTATGCTCAATAACAACTGATTGAACCTGCTTAGCGCAGCCGAGAACTTCAGATTCTGAATGCTGCTGCTTCTTTTCCTCCATGAATCTCTATATGCTATTAATAGCAAAAACTTGAATATGGTGAATTGCTTAAAAAAATTAAGATAAATCTCATATTCTTAATCTTGGTTTTCTCTCTGAATTTCTGTGATTTATGTCGCTTTTAAAGTGCCTTCTCTCACTAGAGGCCGCCTTCAACCATCTTTCCATTGTCTCTTCACTCTCTGGCAGCTCTGTATAAGTGCAAGTGAATGTTTTATCTCTGGCACTGCGACGAGTATAAAGATCTCAAGTCTTATTTTATTCTTTGATTTAGTCAAGCTTTTATTATCCTTTCACTAATCTTCTCTTTGAACTTGTAGTACTGCTTTTACTTTTGGATCTCTCTCTGCTTTGAGCCTTAGTAATCTCATGGTGCTACCGCTTTAAATTCTTGTGCACCAATTTCTATACCTCTTCAAACGGTTTGTTTTGCAGCACTGGATTTAACTCATCTTCTCTTCTATTACCTCTATGAGAGTTGGTTAATAAAAACCCAATTTACTTTATTCAGTTGGTTCTTCAACTCAGACAGCCTCTTTAAGTTCCTCAACTTTTTCTTTCTTCTCTTCTTCAATTGGATGGATTGCTTCGTTATAAGATTTCTCAGTGAGCCTTATAAGGTTTTCAACAATTTCTCGTACCTTCATATCATCCTCATTCTTATTGGAAAGTTCTGCAGTTATCTATTCTTGAGGCACTAAGTTTGATTCAATTGAATTTTCCATTGCTTCTTATTGATTTTACAAAATTGATTATACCAAATTGTACTTGCGATAAAGATTAAGGTCAGCTTCATTTTACTCCACTACGAGCAGCTGCTCTGCACTACTGTTAGAAGCTAGTTTATATAACACTCTCTGCCATCTACCTTTGGTGTTGAGCCTACCAATCCTACCAATGATTTATTCTTCAGATCTTTTTGTAAAAACATCAGCGATAATTAAATATGAGCCCCCATTTTGATTGATTTCATCATTCGTTTAAATGTCTGTGCCTCAACCCTATGCTTCATTCAACAAGTAAATTCCATAGTTCTTGCTTGCATTCTTCATTAAATACCTGCCTTCAAGGGTAGCTTCAATTACAGCAGCGTGGCCGTGGCTGAAACTTGTGAAATCAAAGCCTGAATATTAAAGGCCTTATTCAATAGTGCTGTAATTTGCAGAGGCAACAATTAAAACTGGAGAATTCGCTACTTAATCCTTTATGATTTCCTTGATTGTTTCAAATAATCTCCTTGATTTGAATTCACGAGCAAGTCTGACAGCTAAGTTTTCTTGTCTCCTTACAAATTATCAAGTGTAGGGAACACCACAGGCGTGCTTGACAAAGCCAAGTTAAGGCAATGTTATTCGGTTTGAGAAAGATGGCTGCCTGAAAAACCAACAATACTTTTAGCTTGCTTGAAGAGGTTGAGTTAGTTTACAATGTTTTCACTGGAACCATCAAATAAAATCCAATCGTACTCATCAACCAGCACGATACTCTCGTGCCACACACTCATGAATTTAGGGTTCTTCGTTTATTTCTTCAGTTGTGGCTGAGTAAAGAAATAAATACCTGCGCTTCTTGCAATGAAATTAAAGTTTGAATTAAGAGACATTGCACTAATTAACTTTTAGAATTTCTTGAAATCCCTCTATACCAAGTGCTCATTCTTACCAATTATGATTACGGATAGCTTGGTTTTAAGCTATAAGAATGGCAAACGCAATAGAAATTAAGGTCTTGCCATTTCCAATACCAAAATGAATTAAATGGCTTGACTGTAAGTTATCGCAAATGTAGTTAATGCACAAAACTTGTGAACTATACAACTTAAATGCAAGATTCTGCTGCAGTTTTTCTAAATCTTCACTCACACTCAACCTTTCATTTGAAGGCTTTTAATTGAAAGTCCTTGCTAATAAGTGCATAATGTTAACATTCTCAAAGAGTTAAAGTAGTTCTGCAACAATTTTATCAGAGAATGCTTCCATATTGCGAGGTAGCTGCAAAATTCGTTGAAATTTCAGAACAGTCACCATGAAGGCAGTTTTCAATAATGTTGCTT
>ARYC01020761.1:0-33653 GCA_000711775.1 Oxytricha trifallax
GAGGTGACTTGGAATTAAGCAAATCCACTAAATTTGGGCTTCTGAAGAATAGTGTGACAGCGGAACAGCAGATATTATAGTCATTTTCAAAAGTTATAGGGGGGGGTCAATTTGTCCATTTTTGCCATTTTTCAAAATCTGTCCTGGACCGAACCCTTCCCCACCAACATGCTGCGGAGAATGCATAATTAATAAAATCACCAGAATATAATAATTTTGGTCAATTAGACCTCGCTGAGCACGAATCTCGAATTTGAATTGATTTATCTTTAAAACGCGCAAAGATATGATCAAAGTGAGCTATTTTATAAATCTTGCTTATATAACCCTTGACTCTTCATTTTAGACTTTTGAGGTCATTAAAAGAGGTTGAAGGAAATTCATGAGGTGACTTGGAATTAAGCAAATCCACTAAATTTGGGCTTCTGAAGAATAGTGTGACAGCGGAACAGCAGATATATAGTCATTTGCAAAAGTTATAGGGGGGTCAATTTGTCCATTTTTGCCATTTTTCAAAATCTGTCCTGGACCGAACCCTTCCCCACCAACAGGCTGCGGAGAATGCATAATTAACAAAATCACCCGAATATAAAGATTCTGTTTATTTATACCTTTTATGCATACTCATCAACTATTATAAGCCTTGCCTTGTTAGGCACACTTATGTGCAAGTTATTTTAAATACAGCTGCTTTGTTCTTTTGCATTCAATGCAAGAATACTCTTCGCTTTTGCTTGGAAGCATGCTAAAACAATACGATCTGCAGGCTTGTTCATTGACTCAAATCGACTTTTCCTCTGTTACTTCTCCTTTAGCTCTCTTTTAGACTCAAGAAATTTTGATTTTCTTTTTGTGTATACAAGCTTTTTATTCTTCTTGTCTTAAATCAAGAATTCGCTAAGATGATGTTTTAGTTAATGCTTCTTAATCTTTGCTTAGTGAGTGTAAGACTTCATGCATGTTGTGCATTGGTACCTTCCATCCACTTTGTCATGTTTAAAATAGATCTTGGTCTTGCCAGTGTGTACTTCTTTAATGTGCCTCTTCAAATTAGACTCAATTGAAAAGAAATTTGTGCTGTCTTCACATTAAAATGTTTTAATTTTTTCAAATTGTTGCTATTCCTTATCTTCCTCATTTAATTCAACTTATGTTTAAACTTCCATCTCTGTACTCTACTTCTTGTTTTAAATTTTAAAGACCTTAGCTTCAAACTCTAGAGCTCTTAGCTCAACCTCCTTTTCAATATAAATTACTTCTGGTTTCTTAGGGAGCTAAAATTGAGCTATGATTAACCTGTTCCAAGAGTAACTGCCTTACGATTTAGGTTAGCCGCCATGTTTAAATTCAAATTTAAATTTCTATTGTAAAGCTCTAATAACCTCTCAAGTTATAGCAAATAAGTATAGGAGTTAGCACTGCAGCAATAATGGTTGATTTAGATGTGTTAGAGTTCATATTTATATTTAGTTTATAACTATAACTTTCTAATTTCATGCTTAATATTTTTAATTTGGTACCAACTTTGAAAAAATTCAGATTGGTACTGGTACCAATTAGTTTTTTAGCCAGATTGGAACTTTTCCATTAAAACCTCACTTGATTAAAACTTGGTACTAATTAAGTTTTGGTACTATTAAATTGGTACCAATAAAATTAAACGGATTTAGTACCATTACTAATTTAATTTAAACAAATTTAGTACTAATGTAATGGAACTAAATTGATAAAAATGGAGCTCCATTTCTCAAGTTTGTTAACATTTCTGCGATCTTTCTCCACGTATCTTTACTAAGTTAACCTCCAAAAAGATGCCCATATTTAATAGTAAGATTTTAAACAGTAGGATCCAGAACTCTATATATTAAAATTTGAAATTCATTAATAGGAGAAGGAACACAAAGATGGAATCTATTAGTACTGTAATGAAGAGGGTTGAAGCTCAAGAAATGATCTCAAGATTTAGAAGCAAAGAGGATCTATATCGATACCTTACTAAACATGGTAATATTACAATTTTTATCTAAACAAATTCTAAAGTTGATTTATTCCTTCCAACCATGGAAGGTACCAAAATATCATTCTTATAAGCTATCCTATGTGATGAGAAGAAAGCCTTTAAATCAATGAGATTAAGTTGATAGAGATTCCAAACTACCCAGAGATTTCTGTCACCAATCTACGAGGATGCAATGGAAGATTGAAGAGTTAGTTGTTTACCTTCCAACTAAAAAACAACTCTCAAACAAGCTTCCAGAAAGGAGTTTCTTCTTTTGTGTTGTCCTTGGAACTTTGAAAGAGATTTATTTCTGAGAAATCATTGAAGAAGCTCATATGAAACGATATTATATTTCTCCTCAAGATAAAAAGAAGCAAGGCATTCTAATAAGCGAGCCCTTTCCGCTAATCTTAAGAAGCATCCTTACCTCTCTAGTAAGCATTGATTCTTAACTTTAGAGGAAAATCTGGGACTGGTATATTCCTAATGAAAGAGAATGCTAAGGTTCACAGAGAGAGAAAGTCATAGACTATTTACGAAGAAAGATTTTTAAAAGCCAGATGAAATGAAAATAGATGCAGGAGCTGGCATTAAGTGAAAAAATATGGGCCCAAGCAAGCCATTAGAAGAGAAGAAGAAAGAGAAGCCAAACCCATTTATAGGCCAATTTAATATGTGAATATATTCATTCGTTTAAATCTAAAACTTATTTATAAACATTCATTCTTCCCTCTCTCGCACAAATTGTTGTCTAATCTACGCTCACTCTTTTACAGCTGCTTTGAATTAAGTCTACATATCGATGGGCAAGTCATGCATAAGATGATATAGCAACAGCTTCTTGAAATGAGTCTTGATTTAACTCCAGTAGAATTCTATTCCATTAAATTAAGGGCTGTAAGGAACGTTTTAAACAGGGGTAATGTTTGACTATTCATAAGCTTTCTTAGACTCCTTAGTCTTATGAACTAAAAGGTTGTCAACAAACAGGATGATCTATTAATCGTTGTATTTATTTCTCAGCTTATGTAGGAACTCTATGTACTACTCTCACTTAATAGAGCGAGGATGAATAACATAACTTTCTAAGCCAGAGTCTTCACTAATACCTGCTAAAATTGCATGGGTTACAACCTTTACTTTCTAATCGTAGACTTCTATATTATCATACTTCTTATACCAAGACTTATTAATAAAGGTGTTGAAGGTAAACACAGCTTCATCAGCGTGTATGAATTTGATGTTATTGTTAATAGCCCTCTGCATTTAATCAAATATATAGTTTAAATTATTACTATAAAATGGCACTGTAAAGTCAATCACTCTTTTAACTCTCTTGACAGTCTTGAAAGTAATACCATTTCTTCTATAAATATTGGCGAGTCAGGAAACTTGCGATGAAAAATCACGGCTCGCTAGTCTAATGGAAAGTGGGCCCAATACTATAAAGACTTTGAGTCGCAGAGGAAGTCAATATGAGCCTGAGAGAACTTTATTTTCTTGCAGGATGCGTTCAAGAGCCAGAATTATAATGCTAAACAGCTAGTAAATAGTGATACCTAACAGTTGCGGCACTCTTGCAGAGAAGTTTTGAAATATCTACATAATTTAGCACTGGTTTAACTTAGTCTATATTAATACTTGTCCATACCTAAGCTTAAGGAGTAAATCTAAATATTATACATCATAAATCGACCCTAAATATCGCTAATTTATATTCCTCATTTTAAAAATTGACCTAAATTCTCTACTAACCCCAATAAGACCCCAACTATATCCTATATCCTACAAATCAAAGCACTTATAAACCTCACTAAGGGGTTTTGAATTGAGTTCCCATCCACTCTGGTACTTGATAGCCCCAATTTACTTCTTCGCCCCAAAAGATAACTGGCTTAGACGTCAAGTGAGTCGAAGTTTATAATTGTTTAGGTAGCAGTGAGTACTAAACTTTACATTATAACAACTCTTTCAGTTCTTTTGCTTTTACTATCTGTCTCAACTCTAATGAAATTTCTACACCATTCTCAACTTATCCACAATGTACTAAGGGCTGCTTGTATTCGCTTTTATTAGCCTCTAAAAATTTTAAAGAGCCCGAAAATTCTGTAGGTATTGCTAGAGATGGTCATATTAATGTTAGGTCTCTTCAAAGCTATGAGTGCTTGAAGTTAACCATGCGATATTGATGTTAGTAACGGTATTAAATTGAATTACAAATACGTCTATGCATGCCTCAACATTCTTCTTCACGTTTCTCGGTGTCTGTTAGAGGACTAGTAGAAGTGCCTTGATGGCTTATAGATGCACTAGAGATGCTTATAAATGTTTCAGTATTCACGTCACTAGGGTAAAGTAGCCTGAGATATAGCATTCTCTATTTATGGTATGTCACTTACTTAGTAAATCTTTCTACTTTTAATTATCTAATTAATATTAGAAGCACTATGAAAAATATACTTAATGCAAATAATAGAATAATTTTTGCAATTGACTGTATTTAGAGCAAATAATACGGCTATGAGGTAGTATCCTCCCCCCCTAATGTATACTTTTCTTTTTGTAGTCTGATAGAGCTTTTGACGCTGAGTAATAGTAGCAGATGAACATGGAATGTGCGAGCAATAGTTTTGGAGCTATGGCCTCATCAAAGTCACTTTTTATATATAAAAATCATTATAAATTTTAGATAAAATTTCAAATTTTTCACAAAATTTAATTTCTCTAAAATTAATGATTTTTGCAGTTTTTAGCTAAATTAACAAATTATATCTAATTTATTATAATTTTTAAAAAGTGAACTTTTATAGTCTTTATGAAAATCTTAAATGAAAGGTAAAATGATTTTAAAATCACTTTATAAAATTATAATATATTAGATATAATTTGTTAATCTAGTTAAAAACTGCTAACATCATTAATTATAGAGAAATTAAATTTTGTGAAAAATTTGAAATTTTTTCTAAAATTTATAATGATTTTATATATAAAAAGGGACTTTGATGAGGCCATAGCTCCAAAACTATTGCTCGCATATTCCATGTTCATCTGCTACTATTACTCAGCGTAAAAAGCTCTTTCAGATTACAAAAAGAAAAGGATACATTAGGGGGGGGGAGGATACTACCTCAAAGCCAATAATACATAGAGTGATTCAACTAAAACTTATTTTATTTATGACCAAGAAATTTTGAATTTAAATTAAACAATCTTTTTTTTATACAAATTTTAATCTTTTAATATCCTTAATAGATATTAAATATTATCAGATTATTTAAGAAAATTTTTTTTATAATAAAAAAATTCTTTTAATATCTTAATATTGAATGTTCTAAATAAAATTTTTGTACTTATTTTGGGAAATAATTCTTTTTTTTACATTAATAATTAAAAATTATTTATAAATAATAATAAAAAAACTATTTTGATCATCTAGGTTTACAGTTGTATAGAAGCATACTATATAGATTTAAAATATTAGAAAAGTATAAAATTTTCTTGCTGACAACACTTTAAAATGTTTTATTTATAATCTTTGATAAAGAGATTAAATTGTCTATTAAGAAAAAAATATAGATACATTATACTTCTTTTTCTGAAGCAATAATAATATTGGTATAATTAGTTAAAGTTTAAGGGAATAAAATTTATTAACAACTGCTCACTCCAAGGTAAACCAATCCTCCTAAAATTCCTTAACCGATGATCCCGCCACTAAGCTCACGTGACTACAAATACCCCATTTTAAAATTTATATTGGAAATTTAAGTTCTGAATAGACTTCCTTAATGAAAACTCAATCTTTTTGCAATATTTATAAATTTATGTATTATGACATAAACTATTCTAAATATCTCTCTTTTTATTTTAGAAATTATATTAATATTAAATTTTTATTTCTTCCACTGCATTTGTCCACAATTTCTCATTTGAAATTTATTAAATTTAAACTTACATTATCTATTGACTATACTGTAAAATAACTTACAAGTTTAAAACAATATATTAACATTTATATTTGTTACAAATTTTTTCTACCTAAATCATCATTATTATACTTTAAAAAAATAAGTATAAGAAAATTTATTAAGGATTAAAATATTAATCAATTTGAAATGACTATAAAATATCCTTATTAATTTTTCATTTAAAATATTTAAATATTCTCTAAATATCAGTTATGTATTTCTATTGTCTATAATTAAACATTAATTCAAGTTTTATTTAATTTTAAACAAATTATAATACCTTGTTCAATTAAGAAAATTTTAGTCTATAAAATATTTTGCTTATTTTCATCAAATGCTTTATGAAAAAATAGATCTATATTAAGCAATCATGTGAGAAATCTTCACCATTTTATATAAACTAATATTCGCTGAGTACAGCATTTTAAGGATTATATAAAGACTTTTCAAAATATCCTCGTCTTTTTCACATGGTTAGATTTTCCAATAATTTAGAAACCTTATAAGAGTTCATAACTTTCAAAGAATTATAATCTTAATTAGCAATCATAGCTTTTTATTTGGCACTTTTCAATCTAAAAAAAACATATTATAGAGACGTAGTACTTTTAAAAGAATTCGTAAACTGTTGCAATGTAATTTTCAGTACTCTTTTGCGAATATTGATGATATTAGGGATTTAACTTTGTCATAAAAGTCTTCCATTTCATCGCCATTGAAATCTCAATAGATTTGAATGTATGTTTAGAAATATTTTATAGTTACTTTATTTTCTTTATTTTTAGCTCTTCATAATTGTGACATTAAAAATGGAGAATAAGAATCTCACTGAAATCTTAATGATATATCATAGTCATCTGCCTTTGATTTTCATAGTTAGTTTGAAATATTTTTCATTCTTCATAATAGCTAAATTCACAATTAATATTAGATTTTTAAAAAAAAACTTTCTAGGAAAAGTTTCCTGCATTGATTTATGTAAAAATAATTCTTAGGGAAGTTTTCTGCTAAAATAAATTTTATTTCTTATTTATTAATTTTTTTAAAATATCAACCAACTTCAGGACTATTTTCATTATTATCATTACACTTAATTTTAAAATCAATTAGTCAATTTCTCAATTAGAATGGATTCTAAGAAACATATAATCTAAATATCTCCTTTCTTCTGAATACCAGTTCAACAAAGAACTCTTATCCATTTTGGGCTGGAATTGATCCATTATATCTGTATATCTTAAATTTTTGTTATGATTCCAAGTATTCTCAATTCTATTTGATAATAGCTTAACCCCATGTACTACTATTCATATCATACCTCAATATCCTCTTAATATTTAAAAATATACATTTTTTAATTTATGTAAAAATTTATTAAATTTTACAAAAATTAAAAAAGTTCAAGAAACTTCCCTCCAAACTTTCTATTTGATAAACTTTTTTTTATCACCCTGGGTTATCATTGATTTTTTCTAGACCTCTTCGACTTATTTTTACTTCTATTTTGTATTTCTATCATAAAATTTCTCATTAATTCTAAATATTATCGCCAACTCTCCAGATGCTTTTTTAATCTCTCTCACACATTCTAACTTATTCCTGGGATGCATTTATTGAGATATTTTTATTATTTTACTTTATAATCGTGACTGATCACGCGATTGTTTCTCCCATAGTTTGATTGCTATCTACTGAATATTCATTGGTATATAATTTTCTTTGGATAGTTTGGGATTTAAAACCTCCTCCTTTAGGTTTATTTAGAGCACTTAATTATTCATTCACTTCTTAGATAAATTTTGATTACCTCTATTAATTTTTGGTTAATAAACTTTCATCTCTTTATAAATATGGCTTACTGTAATATTATAGTACCTTGAGTCATCAATCTGCACTAGGGGTAGAAATCTATATTAAGAATATTAATACCTATTTTAATTTGAATCTCAAAAAATTCAATTAATAGTGTAATTACTATATATTAAGTTAATCTCTAATTTATCTGACTCAAACAACGCTCTATTTATCAGGAAATATATCTATTTAAATTATGTTTCCTCTCAAGTTGTCATAGATTACAGCTAAATTGACCTATTCGATTTCCAGTTATTACTCCTGAGTATGCCATAATTCCCATTCCTATAATTATAATTATTTGTATCTGAGTTTTAGTATTTTTAATTTCTACTCTAATTATCTAATAAACGAAGCGATTTGTTATTCAAAAATAAATTTATTTACTTTTAAACTCATTGTATGATTGAGAAACTAGTCCCTTGAAAAAACTCTATATGAAATTATAAAATTCTTTTTTTGAATTTTTTAAGATAAATAACATTCTTACTTATTACTCTTAAAACATTTTATATTGATATAACTTAACTTAAAATTAATTCAAAATTGCTTATTGATTATACATTATAGATATATTTGAGTGAGTCGAATTACAATGAAATCTAGAAGATGTTGAAGAGAAAGAGCTCTATTTGATAAATAGAAGAAAAAAAGGCTAATATTAAGTAAAATCAAAGGATTTTAACTGATGAAAATAGAAATGATTTTAGTATTTAAGTTATATAAAATGTGAAATCTTTTAAGTTAAAATCTACATCAAGGTAGAAGATTTCACATTGCTTGTTAATGTAATCAAATCAAGATAGTAGTAATTGACTCTCATAGTAAAAAAAATAAAACTTAAATATGATTTGTTGGTTTGAATTTTTTCAGGCCTATATTATAATTTATTATTTCTCTTAAATTTCAAATATGTTTGTAAAATCTTTATATACTCTGATAGAAAAGGATTAGAAATTTAAGATTCTGGAGATATACCATCGAAAAAAAGTAACGTCAGCCATGAACATGGTAGACTTGAAGCTAGCTTGTTCATAGATCATACCTTAAATTAAATTATAAATTTTATATAGATTGAAATTCTTTTAAAATTAGTGTTTTTTATACAGTCGATAGCATTAATTATACTTCTAGTATATTAAAAGTAGACTTAAGTTGAGCTAGTGAAATTAACTAAAGAATCTGTAATAAAAATAATATAGCAAACTGAAGAAATGGAAAGAAAACCAGGTACATAAATCTGCCAGAATAAATGCAAACTATTGAAAGCTAGTGAATCTAAAGAAAATGAAAATTTATGAATAAAAATTAATGCATTTGCTGAATAATTTAAAAATGTTTGAAACAACTCTCATAATGAATTGTAGAATTATATTAGAATCTAAGATTTAGATATTTGATAATTTAGATAAATAAAGTGCATAAAATATGGTTAATATTCCTTCTTAATTGTTCTTGTATTTTAGAAACTACCAAATGACATAACTGTAGTAAGCTTCATAAGAATATGACTATATTTCAAGCTATTATTAACTTGCAGAAATAGCCAAAATGCTAATTATGTTTTCTTTAAGGCTAAAGAAAATTGTCTTTCAAGATTTCATATTAAACGAAAAATCTTTTGATAATTTTAATAATATAGGTATTTAAGCAGGCTGAAAAAATTTTCACTTCACTAATCAGTCTTCTGAATGGCCCTATTCCTCAAAATTATTACCTATAGAATTCTGGAAAATTTTTTAAGAAAGTATAAATTAAGTTTTTTTTTAAAATCTAAGGAATTATTCACCAAAACCACAGATTAAAGTCTAAGCTAATCCTGTTGTTTCAAAGCTTAAGGCTGCTCATTGCTTTGATAGAAAAAAATAGTGAACAGTTTCTGTGAGATTATCTTAAACAAATCAAATTAGAAGTTAAAATGAGGGCTTAAAAAAGCGAATTGTAGATATTTTCCATTTTAAAATAGGCGTGGATAATAAGAAGCTGCATTTAAATGTCGAATATTTGTAAAGACAATTTCTGGTATATTTAACTAAATTATTTAGAAATGTAGACATTACTTAAAACACTGTTTTAAAAGATGTGTATTGTTAGTATGACGATTTTAAATATTATTATAGATGGATAATATAAGCTGGTTAAAATATTTTTAATTTCTCTTTTAGGTCCTACGAACTACTTCCTGAAAGTTTATATTAAAGATTGCGACTATGACATGAAAATAATGATTTTTATCATTAATTCTAGGACATATGCATGCTATGGCCAAAGACAAAATAAAATATATATATATATATATTAAAGAATTATTTTCTCAGTATTGAAGAGGAGAAGTTTAAATTAAGCATGAAGCTAAAAAGTTTAAGATTTACTTCAATAATTGGCTTATGTATAACCTAAAAATCTGAGAAAATAAAAAGTTGATATAATTTCTTAGTGAACCAATTTTAAAAATACAATTTTACTATTTTCTTTAACTATGCTAAAGATGGCACTTTAGAAAAATCAGAGCTAATATAGTAATATATTTTCAATATTATTTTAAATTGCTTTATCTTTTCTTTTTTGTTGTTGTTGCCATTTATCCTAAATAATTCGTAGTTAATTGTAATTTTTGTATTTTTCCTATCTTTATCCAAATTTTAATCAAAACGATTTCTTTTAAATACACATAGTGTTAGTAATAGGTTTAAAGAATAGCTCCAGCTAAGGACCTCTTTCCGAAAAATGAAGAATGACTATAATTTGTATAGAAAACTTAACTCATTTAGCCAAAAGTTAGTTTAAAATTGTTTGGGGTTAAGAATCTATGTACGATCCCTAGTAAGTGAAGCTCTTCAACTGCATATAATATCTAAAGTACTACTTTCTCATCTATTACAAAGAAATTTTTAAAAGTATAATATTTATTAAAATAATTGTTCAAAGTTCAGATTTTATATAAACTGCTTATTCATCAAAGTATACACCCAAAATTTTTTCTTAGTAGTTTTTATCTTAAATTTGAATATATTGCATGATTTTGAACTCATTCCATAATAAAGTAAAAGTATGAATATAATATTCTTAAGCTCTTTAATTCAAAAGTTAATGTACAACTTCTATATAATTAAATATTTCTTTATCATTACATAAAATATTTTCATAAATTGAAAGTTCAAGTATCTTTGCTATCTCATTTTTACAGACCCCATTAACTTGTCCTTTAAAAGTTTATTTCACTTTCGATCTTTTCAATAATAAAAATATATTTACTGGTCGTCTTAGTTTCAATTATTTCAGGTTTCAGCTTGAGAGTTATGATTCATCACATAAATAATCTTTCCCGTCCCCTTAAAATTTTATGTTTTCACTTTTTGATTTTTCCTAATAACTACTCAAAATAATTTTATTTCATAAACCTTGTTCTTGTTTGATGATTTAATTAAATATCCAAAAGTTTGAAAATTATGTTATCTTACTAATTTAAATACCAGAAGCCAAAATTTCTTGCTCATCGTGTTTACTTAAGTGAATAAAAGTTTTTATTTTTATGAAAATTGAGACTTTGCTCTTGCTTTGAATTAAATGAGGCAGGTATATTTTCCTCCAAGTTTTTGTTAAGTAATTTCCCACTTTCTCTCTGATGTACCAGCAAATGCCTTTTATAATAAAGGAACTTATAAACAATTGAACATAATTAACATTCTATGAGAGTTCTGGGTTTCTTGGCTTTATTCCTGGCTCAGGTGATCTCTTCTTTTGCCACTTAGAATAGTATTATTGGAACTCCTCGTTGCCCAACTTCATATAAATTTGTTTAATCGTCTTTATTACTCAAGTTTCTTCGATTACTAGATAAATACAATAAATTTGATGAATTTTTTCTCGTATTTATTTACTGTTTACTTTATTATATAAGGCTATTTTTATATTAAATTAAATAGTTGTAGATATTAATTCCTTTATACATATAATTAATAAATGTGAACATATCAAATTATGTTTCAAACAGATTTCTGTATAGAATCTGAAAGCTTCCAGAAAAAGAGGCGTTAGTCAGACTATTTAGTATTTTGGAAGTTTTCTAGAAAGAATCTGAAAGGATCCTGAAATTATGTGAACATAAATAATTTTTAAAATTAAATATTTAATAAAATTAAATTAATATTTTTCCTATAATTAAAATTTTTACCCCGAGATGAGATAATCATAAATACTCTATTACTTTAATTTTTTATTGCTTAGTAATTTATATAAACTATATGAGGGGTTAAATAATGTTAACATTAGAATTTTAAAACAATGTAATTAATATATTTATTTCTTCAAGTTTATATTCCAATTAAATTCTTAGTTATTATATCTTACATTAATAAGTACTAATATTTATCCTTATTAAATAATAAGAACATATTCAAAATTCAAATGGAGTAGTCGCAAATATTGTGAATATAAATTCAAAGATCTTAGACGTGAGTCTGAATACCAAACAGGATTGATAAATTACATTTAAATATTCACGTAAGTCTATTTTGCTTAACCATACTAATGGGATCTTATTTGCCATCATAAAAGTGGACCATCATCAAATTTATAAAAGATGTCCTCGCGTCTTTCAAGGAGTTACTTAAATCAGCAGTTGTTATTTATGTGTCAACGTTTCTAACTATACCAAGCTTAGTGTCGTAAACAGATATTTTTTGGATATTTACGATGAAGTCAAGGATCTCCCTGACAAGTATTTTTTATTCTATGGAGTACTTGGAACAATTAATAATGAATGCAAAAAATCATGACGTGCTCGACGAAAAACAAAAAGGAGAGTGAATATAGATTAGTAAAAAGTTTTTAAGAGAAACTCTATTTGTGCCTAATTTCTCAAGTGAGTAAACATTAATAATTATGTATATATAGAACGGAAGGTTAAAGCTTTGTCGATGTTCAAAATGTAAATATTGGGGAGAAAAGCAGTAGAAAAAATGCGGAAGCGTAATTATATCTCAATTACTGTCGACATTAGCAGCATTAATCAAATGAGCTCAACATAAATGAATATGTTCCCAAGAATTGAGAACATGATAATGTGGAACCCTCCAGCCAAAAGGACGCAGATGAACCAGAGACATAAATTAATTTGATTAACTATAATATTAATATAATTAACCTAACTTTTTATTAACTCATTAATTTAATTAAGTAAATTTAAGCAGTGTATCCAGCTCATTCTACTATCATCAATTTGAATATAATTAATTTTTTATATTACTGCTTAAATACTTTAGTTGTTTGTTATCTTAAACTTTTCTTAAATAAGCTATTTTATGCACCTGTTTGACGATTGAAAATAATTTCAATAGTTGTTCTATGACGAATGGAGTTAACATCCATTTTCTTCCACATATCTTTATAATATTTTTGAGTGATGAACTTTGAGATTGTCAAGAAATATTGTTAAAAGCTGCTGTTTGTAGTTATTATTTAAATCTTAAATTATTTATAAGAGGTCAAAAATTTTATTGAGTTTACACAACTCAAAATCATTCAAATCGAAATTCAGAATTAATGATAGCGAGAGCAGCTTATGTTTTAGGTTTTGTACCCTCATTGAAAAAAGTCTAAGTTTATATTATTTGCCCAAGTTTTATAAGTAATTGTATGAGCTTTAAATATGGCTTTGTCTAAAAAGACAAATTCTATTTAACATTTATGATATTAGTTAGCTTCCCTTAACTCTTATATAATCAATTTTTATTAGTTGTCTTGTATGACCTGTTAAGTTATAGTTAGTACTAGATCCTTAAATCTAATCCCATAACTTTTGTAATTCTATACAAGTAGTTGCTGATAGTTTTTATTCCGGGAGCTACCTGTGAAAAATAATTATTCTCAATTTTAGTTGAGAGAAACATTTACTCTTTAAGAGTAAAATTGGAAGAAGGTCAGCTAATTATTGACGGAGTATACTAATTTTTATTCCCCTTTTATTTTTCTAAGTACTTTTAATTCCCTTTATTCTTTGTATTATCGTATATAGTAAATATTAAGGTAGTTTAAATAGCAAGGAAATTTGTTTTACTGTTGAGAAAACTCCAGAATTTCAATGGTCTAATTATTACAAAACATTAATAAGCAAATTATTTTTTCAAACTAATTTTATTATTTAATTCATTTATCTTCACCTACATTATTTTATGATTTTACTTTATTATTTTAGCTTACTTATTTTCTAAGATTTCTATAAATACATTTGAGTTTGAAAAATTAAGTTAAATTAAATTGTATAATATCAAAAATAAGGAGTTAACTTTTATGAAACCTAGAAAATAACTAAATTTATTAATAGAGAATTCAAATTAAGATGGACTTTACTTATGTCGGTACGAGACCATCGCATCTCTAAAGCTGAATAAATTAATTTAATTTTTTTGTGATTTATTACTAGAATTATTTCCAAAATTAATGTTGATTTATCCTGCATGGGATTAAATGTAATAGAGCCGTCTATAATACAGTTCAGGTTATTTTGAATTCTTTATTGAGCAATTACCATATTTGCTAGATCTCAATAAAGTTAACTGGCTGTTTTTTTTATTTTGTATTATTTCAATTTAATAAATTTATTTGGGAGGGGCCATATCTGATCCAAAGCAACATTATCTGAACCAAAGATATTTTTCTTATAGTTTAAATAAGTTGGCGTTCTTGCTCAGGGTCAAATTAGGGTCAGAAAACACGAAAAAATTATTTTCAGATACGAGAGATTTCTCTGTAGAATTTAAAACACATAATTCGAGTCTCAGTTTTATCATAAAATTACATTAATTTTTACATTTTTTTCATATTTATTTGTTCAATTTATACTCTTCTAAACAATATTACTTATTCAAAATCTTGTTGATAAGTTATCTTTCAAGATATTATAAGATAAAAAGTGCTTATTTAAATAATAAATGTTATATTCAAGCAATTTATTTGTGAAAGATAACTTATCAACAAGATTTTTAATAAATAATATTGTTTAGAAGAGTATAAATTGAACAAATAAATATGAAAAAAATGTAAAAATTAATGTAATTTTATGATAAAACTGAGACTCGAATTATGTGTTTTAAATTCTACAGAGAAATCTCTCGTATCTGAAAATAATTTTTTCGTGTTTTCTGACCCTAATTTGACCCTGAGCAAGAACGCCAACTTATTTAAACTATAAGAAAAATATCTTTGGTTCAGATAATGTTGCTTTGGATCAGATATGGCCGCTCCCCCATTTATTTCTACTATATTGTCCCAATGGATTTATTATTGATAATTAGATTAAGTAAAAATAAAGAAAGTTAATTTCTGAATCCTGGTGTCTCAAAATTAGTTCTGAATCTTGGCTTTTTACCTGAATTTTCAACTGTTTCTTGCTCTGAATTTTCTTACACGTGTAAAGTAAATTAGTTTGAGGCAAATAAATTCATTATTTCAGTACTATAGGGGATTTTTACTTAAATGACTTTCTTTAACATCAGAGAAAAATGGTACTTTAAACAAAATCTTTATGGCTATAGATCAGCTAAAATCTTTAAAAAGAGTATGAAAAAATAAGAAATTTAACATTAAAAGTTAAGAATGAAAAGCCAATGTAAACTTTAACCTCTTTATTTATTTGAGCAATTTAAACTTGATACAGTTATAGACTCTACATTTCAAAAGTCGAAGGTAATTTATAAGATTCATTCCTTGTTTAAATTTAAACTTTAACAATAATCTTCTCTCTTAAGTTATGTTCAAGATTCCATCTTTCTGCGATAATTTAACTCATTAGAAGAAAATAAATCTTTCATTGAGGGTCTTAAAAGCTATTAATTTGAGAAGCTGGATTAATATATCAGAAGTTAACTCTAGTATTGGTTGACATGAAAATTTATTATAATTAGTATAAGGATCTTCCACATATATATTAATTCTATGTATTAGTTAAATTTTATAACAAAAAAGAAGACTATGTTAAATTATTATGGATCAGTTTTTAATGGACTAAATTCTCAGAAATTTCATATTGGATTATGATTATTATAAATATAATGATGCTAATGTTCTACAAAGTTAATATCAAATCATCATAAAATAAATTAAATTTGTTATCAAAATTATTTAAATATTAACAGGCATAAATTGTTAAGATAATTTTAGAAATACCCTTGATATAATACATCCAAAGATTTAATGGATTTTTATCAACTAGAAGTATTATAAATTACTAAATAATTTAATATTAATATCTATAACTATATTTAGACTTTATTAATTTCTCAAAATTCTTCGAGCCCTCCGTAGATTCAGATCAGGATTATTTTATATTTTTATTTTTACAGACATTATTGATTTGATTAGGATCAATAAAAAATATCTTTGAAACCGAATATAAATTTAGCTTGCTGACAATAGTAAACTTTGGCAAGTAGCTTTATGATTTTTAGAAATAAATTTTCCATAATTTTATCACTGCATACTAATGTAAAAAAAGCAGTATTTTTTTAGAGCACATGATTATCTATATAGAGAAATTATTTTACTTCCCAGATATTACTTCATTAAAGTGACTATCTTAGCAATAGTGATTCAGTCATTTGTTGTGAATTAGAAACATATTGTATATGATTTTTTGTTAATTGTAGTGGTTGTGTACATTTCTATGCAATCACTGCTATTTAGGTTTTTTGAGACAATTTTTTTTTTATTATGGATTAGCAAATTACTAAAATAACAAATAAATAATAACGTAAAATAATCATTCGTGATTCATTCAAAAATATTAGTTAATTAAATCAAAAACTTAATATATTTAAATGTATTCTCGTAGATCAAATGCAGGTGGAGCTACAGAACTCACATAAAATTTTACAACTTTGAAAGACCATATGTCATTCGAAAAGTGCTCCGCAAGAAGACTTAGAGAGTGGACTTTGAAGAATATAATGTAGACGATTATGATGATGAAGATTAGCAAGTATTTAGACATTTCCATTATTTATTAGTATAATAAGTATTCTAATTAGATTTGATTTAATTTCTACAATCATCATTTTTTCTCATTATTTTATGATTAAAATATAAAGGTGCTTATTATTTTTTAAATTAAATATATAACTATAGAGAATCCTTGATAATGTGCTTTACTTCAAATCTTAACAATGTTTCTAGAGAAAATGGAATTGGAAACACCTTAGATTATAAAGTTGTTTATAATTGTTAAGAAAATCATTTGCATATTGTATTACGAAATTTTATAACTTTTTTTATTGGGATAGATGGTTCTTTGATATCACGTTTTTCCTTATTAGAGTTGTTTTGCTCTTGAATTTAGGAAAAGCAATTATCATAGAAGCTTTTGAGAGCTAAGATATAAAAATAAATTCCTAAATTATGAAATGAGAGATGCTTCATATGTAAAGCCGCCAAATCTGACTTTGAAAAAAGTTTAGCATATATTTAAATCACTTTTTTTCATTCCCTCTTTGTCAGGCCAGATACAATTTCAAGATCCTAAAACAATTAAGGTAAGTCTTTATGGAATTTTAAGAATCCTGAATTTTATGTATTAAATATGCAAAACTCCACAAGGTCACCATCTTCTAGAAGGGGTGCCTTCTTTGAAATATTTTAATAGATTTGTCTTAATTACTTACGGATTTAAAAATTTTAGTTGGAAAGGAAAGGAGGGATTGTTTACTTAAAAGAATAAAAATATATCATTCAATATGCACATTTTAAGTGAGCACAATATATGCTCATATCTCTTTTAAGCTATAACAACAACACAGGGAAGAATGACAGTGCTCGGGAGAGTAGAGGTATGATAAAAATCAGATTTAAAACAAAAGCTCAAGCTTCTTTCAGATTAGCAAATGTACTGTGTGAGGATGGAACAACTGAAAGTCATTCATATTAGTAACATTGAGATTTAAATGAATTAATTTAATTTATGAAATTAATAAGTTGAGATTATCAAGTAAATTTAAATATTAATTAATGATTGAATTAATTCATGTGATAACTCTGCAAAATAAAATTATATTTTAGAAATTAGTATTTTTATAAATTACTTTTTCTTATTTCATTGATTAGTTGCGTATTATACTGTATTTATTCCATAAATCTATGAAATAATAAGCTGTTTAACTATGTTTTTAACAAGTCTTTGATGATTTAAATCATGTTAAAAAAAAATAATTTAATTATGTTTATTCAAATAAATAGTTTATTATACAGCAATAGATGCTTAATTTTTTTTGGAAAATTGAACTTATTTTAACCTATAATTCTAATGAACTCAGTAAGAACGTTTTTATTCAAAACTTTTTATTTATTAAACATGTCTTAATTTTAAATAGTTACTAATTCTTAGTATTGCTTTGCAATGGTAGCTTGTTTGTATTTTCCTCATTAAATATATTTAAATAAGATTTTTATTAATTAAATAGCGCTTTAATTTGTATGTATCGTTTAAAAATGTGTAAATATTTTAAATTGAAGGACTTAATTCTTGTTGATTCCTGTACTTGATCAAAATCTCTTTCAATTTCTAGATTACCCCAAAAATCGTTTGAATCGCTTGTTTGGTGTTTCAAGAAAGTGCATCGGTACTTTTCTTATTGCATAATCTTTATTCCTTTGATTTTTTCTTTTTCTTAAGCTAGTGCCTGATCTATTTTCATGTTTCAATGGATAAACCGTTCAGCTTTCAATAATAATTATAATTGGAGTAAATACTCTTTCACTTTTATTGATAACTCTTCCTACAATTATAATAATTCAAATATTTAGAAAACAATTTCTTTTATTTAAGCAAAAAAAGTTATATTTAATATTAAAAATATTAACTTTTTATCCATTTTAGTTTTATTTTTCTCTTTTAAGAATCTATCATAAGTAAATTACTCATCATTAAGAAATTGTTACTGTGCTTTAATAATGAATTTCCTATTTAAATTGATTACCTTAACATTTTGAATTGATGAACTCCTTTTTTTATTAAAAAATGATTAGTATTATTGTTATTATTTGTATCAACAAGACATTATTGTTTTATATAAATGCTTAATATTTTGAGATGAGGTTTCTCATTTTAGAGGCATCTCTTTGAATCTTCCAAAGTAATCTAGTTTCTTGTTATAGCACTGATCTTTCCTGTCTTTTTATGATTAAAATAAGCAATAATTATTTAATTACAATAATAAAATAACACTTAAATAATACTGAACACTAAATTTTTATCAAGTATTGTTCTCTCGATTAGTTTTGCCTTGTTTGTTCAGAAAGTATTTTAGCAATTTTTAATTAAGAATTTCATACTTGATTTCAAATATTTACAATTTTTGCTTCTGAGGTTAATATACTTCCTCCATAATTTCAATAAACTCGTCTATATAATAATCTATTGTTTAGATTTCTAAATGCTTTCTTATAAAATAATGAGTAATATAATCTATTTAAATAGTCTGTGATGAAATAGTCTATATAGGGGATCTAAATTGTCAGTAAATGTCTTGTAATTTAAAGAAGTCTGTTATTATAAACTTAAGCCATTGAATTTAAGAGGACAGTATTTAAAACTATATTGTTATCAATTGACTTAGATTTTAAAAACATTAAATCTAAGTGAGTTATTATGATTAATAAAGTAAATTTATATATTCAACAAAAATGTTAGAGATAAGTTTATATAATTTTCGTTTTATCATGAGTTTTATTAATTTTAATTTTCAAGCGATTTAGTCACAACTAATTTAGTGTTATCATTCAGATAATATTTGCAAAACAAATAGTACTCTTTCAAAATATAATTATTTGAAAGAATTTAAATGAAATTAAATAATTCAATACATTATGAAATGTTTGATGTCTCTTTTTAGAATTTTACTTAAATCTGCAGTTTTTGATAAAAGAGGTTGCTAAACTAAAAATAAATATTATTCATTAATTTTCATTTAATTAGATTGGTTTAATGGATCCCTTTACAAAAAACATAACTTTAACAATTTATTTACTTTTGATGTATTCAATTTTCATTGAAGTATTTTAATCTTTCCCCTAATCTTTCAAAAAAATATTTTCTAATACATGAAGATAAAAAACATTTCAACTTCTTGATAATTTGTTATAATTAAATTAAAATATTCAATAAATTAAAAATACTAAAAGATACTCTTTCTCCCAACTAAAAAAAACCTTCGAAAATAAATTCTAGTAAATTTTTTGTAATAAATAGTATAGCAATTATTCCAGAAAAAGTTAAGAATAAATTTTCTATATTGAAGCACATTAGGAGAAAGAAAATTTAATTATTAAAATATAAAATTTATCATATTAATATTTAATTATAAATTGAATTGTCTTCTTTCTACTCTTTAATTGTTTTCCTAATAAATATAATTAATAATAAGTAATTTTATAAAATACTTATTTCACTATAATTTACTGAAGGAGATTTATTATTTATTATTAATTTTAAGTGAGTCTACAAAAATATTAATCAAAGATGCAGTGAATAGCCCTTAACTATTAATCTAGTATAATCAAAATGGGGAAACAGTTAAAAACTAATCAAAAAAGAGTTCAAATATAAATATCATCAAATCACATTACATTTCTAAAAATCAAACTGTAGCTAATTCGAAAAATGATTATCTATATTTTTATTTTATTTTAATTAATTAATCAAACATGGAATTATTGTAATTTCTGTTTTTATTATCTTTTCCAAATCATTTCTATTTTAGGGCATCTAAGTAGGTGTTGCTGTTTTCTCATTCGCCATTCCTAGATAATTTTTCTTAGATATCTTCAACATATCTTCAGGATATCTTCCTCAAAAAATAAAAAGTTCAAAAATATTAAAAAAAATAATAGCAGTAGCAATAATAGCAATAGTAACAACAATAACAACAATAAATCAAACAAATTAAATTAAAATTAGAGTCTGGAGATTTTTCCCAGAAAATCCAAATTTTCTAAAATTCAAAGTTTATTAACACAATGTAAAAGATGATAAATAAGATGAAGATAATGAACATGAAAAAAAAAACACAGTTTTTTTATAATTTTAAAATTCTTTAAGAATTTTAAACAGACTCTAATTTTAATTTAATTTGTTTGATTTATTGTTGTTATTGTTGTTACTATTGCTATTATTGCTACTGCTATTATTTTTTTTAATATTTTTGAACTTTTTATTTTTTGAGGAAGATATCCTGAAGATATGTTGAAGATATCTAAGAAAAATTATCTAGGAATGGCGAATGAGAAAACAGCAACAACTACTTAGATGCCCTAAAATAGAAATGATTTAGAAAAGATAATAAAAACAGAAATTACAATATTCCATGTTTGATTAATTAATTAAAATAAAATAAGAATATAGTAAATCATTTTTTCAAAATAGCAACAGTTTGATTTTAGTTGATGTAATCTGATTTGATCATAATTTTATTTGAACTCTTCTTTGATTAATATTTAACTGTTTCCCCATTTTAATTATACTAGATTAATATTACAATATTAGATTTGAATATTAATTTTTAATCATAATTTGATTTATATCACTCTAAATATGGAGTAAGTTATCACTTTAAATATGAATTTTAGACATCAGTTTTGTTTGCCCATCTTTCTTGTTCATTTATACTTTTGAAATTTTTGATATTTTTTAAACTATTTCATCATCTACGACTTCATCAACAACCTCATCAACAACTTCTATTCTGTACCTTAACCCCAAAAGTTTTTGATATTGTGAACAGTAAAAACCTAACTGCCACTATTTTGGCAATACTGTAAATTTAGCTTGAAAATTTTTTCCCTAGAAGATTCTGTGTCAGTAATAATACTTATAGTTTCAATGATTCTCAGGATCAATGCAAATCATGTTTATAACCTTCATCAATAATATTAATGCGAGGGTATTTCATTGTCTTTATTTCTCTATTAAACTGAGTCCTAAATAAACACTCATTTAAATTTTCACTCATACTGCTTTACTTTAATAAATAAAACAAAGATAATAATGTTGAATCTTTGCTATTCTTATTTTTTTACATTCGAACACATATTCATAATTTAAATGTAAATGAGCAAGAAAAGACTTGTTGTTAAAATAGTATAATTTTTGTCTAAATAACTTAAATTTGTTAAAAATATAGTTTGAATTTATCTGACTTATAAGCTATCTCTGGAAGTGTTTTAGGCACTTTTTCAAGATTCAGCAAATCTCTTAGAGAATATTAAGCCTCATAACGCATGAGTTGACTGAAAACACATCGTCCAAATATGTTACAATATATTAATTATTTACTATTTTATTTAAAAAGAAGCAGAAAGTTATATAACAAATCTTTTATAGCTAATAGAGAAATGAGCAATATTTATCTAGCAAGTAAAATATAATCGGGAAATTGCAATTCAACAATGATATATTTATAATGATCTTACTCACTATGTTGATATATCCATTAGTTTAATGAAAAATAGATAATAAAAAAACAAAAATGTATAAAAAATTACTTAATACCATTAGATTTTTTTCATGACATTTTTACAGCACTTAATAATTTTAATTTAATTTACATAAATTTTGAAAGTAAAAGCAATCTTGTGAGAAAAAAGACAAATTTGAATAAAAAATTTCTTAAAATTACTTAGCAGATCAGGTGGCTTGCACATTTAATCAATCTAATTGACTTTTTTTGACTACAAGACTATGAATTAACTGAAATAGAGAGTCCTTTGAAGAAAAGATCATCAATTTATTTATAGACAAAAAATAATCAACAAATAAAGAAGAGTGTGAATTTAAATTTTACAAAATAATTTAAATTCTTTCTTGATTCATTGTGATTTATCTAGAAATCTTACACTCCCAATAAGAAAATATTTTATTTTGCAATCACCTCCATAAAATTTTAACAGTTAAAATAAGTATTTTTAATATAATTTCTGGTTCCTAATATAAAACTTTCTTTTCATTAATTCCAATTAACAAGCTTATTTCCCTAAATTAAAAGTTTAGAAAAATTTCTTAATAATTTTTCACATCTTTATCATAAAATATATTTTACCTGTTAGAATAATATTTCATCAAATTTAAATTAATTTTCATTAAATTTATAATTAATATAATTTTTGTTAGGTTGCTTTAAATTATTTAAGTTTAGTATAACTACTACTGCTACTAAAACAAGTGATTAGTATGATATTAAAAAGCTACTGCTAGAAATATGAATATGAGTAATAATTATTATTTTATAAAGACTGATTAAATTTATTTCTATTAATAATCTTTTTAAAAGATGCTGCTGGAAGATCATAGGATGTCCACAATATAGAAAAGCCAGTCATCCAGGTCAATTAGGCTGCCCTCGATCTTGCTAATGATCTTCGCCTCAGATTATAATGCTATCAAGCCACTACAAGCCTTCATCTTCAAGTAACGATTGGAGAGACTTCTCGATATTATCTACAGTTAATCCTGCCAAACAAAAGAGATCTACGAAACTGTGGAAGCTATATTTGGCCCTGAAAATACGAAGAAATAAGCTACTTACAAAAGCAAGTGGATATTAAAGAGATGGTGAGTGAGCTAAACCACAAATAAATTTAACAAGATAAAGAGTGATACTTTAAATTAAATGAACGATGATCAAACAATCGGTGATTCTACAAGATGACGTAAATCAGAGAAATTCCTTAAGATCCAAGTTAAATTAGGTATAGAAAATTCCATTAAGTCCTATTGGAAATGGGTAGAAATCAGAGGAAAACAATTTTTGGTATTGAGCCATTTTATAAATAATAACAATATTTAAGATCTCCAAAATTTAAATGTCTAATGCTGATTTAACTCTGAGGTCTATACCTTTTTCTATTTTTTTATGGATTGGTAAAAATCTTTTTGTGTTTTATATTCATGGGCGGAGGAGATGACTCTCTAGTAGAGGACAAGTCAATGAAGTGCATGATGCTCTATCGGATAGTGCTAATACGGAGATTTTAGGGTAGACTTGAACAAAGCTACAATGATATCAAAAAAAGGATATAATAGAGAAACAGAGACAAGAACAGATTACAGAAAATCTAACAAGAACACACTGTTAATATTAACAACATGAATGATTACTGGATAATAGCAAAGAGAGAATACAACCCAAAACTTTCACTGTTCCCGCCGCCATTGACCTTTTAGATTTCAAGGATAGACTTAGACCTCTTGCCTAGTATATCGCTTTTCTTAGCCTTACCAGTAGACATCAAAAGTAAAGCGTTATTAAAACGAAGGAGGAATAAGTTTAATTAAAAGAAGGAGTGAGTCAACTAAAACTAAATCGAAAGCTGAAAATTAAGAAGGGTACTTATCAAGTGAACGAGAAGTATGAGACATTGACAGAAAATTATAAGACCTAGATAATTGTCAGTGAAATTATGAAAATTTTCAAAGTAAAAATCCTTGAACTTAAAATTCCCTAACTTTATACCCATATAAAGCAACTTTGTGAAATTTTATAATTATAATGCTCTTTAGTGTTACATTTAATTATTTTCAAACATCCCCGTTTTTAATTTTCTTTTTTTATTCAATAAATAAGTTATTATCTTAAATTAATTTACTATAATTAAAAATCTCTTCTCTATACATTTAAAAATATAATTATCAAATAAGTGAACAATAATTGCTATAAACCATTATAGTTTTATTAGGCAATAATCTAATATTAAACGAGTAATATCAAAATGAGGAGATCGTTATATGGAAATTAAAAATGCACATAAAATTGATATTTTTTCAATTAGTGATCAGAGTAAAAATTTAATATGTTTAATTGTCTTTATGAGAAATTGGCTTTCCTTAATTTCTGATTTTTCTAGAAAAGTTACAAAGTAAACCAATATAAAATTCAAATACTATATTTTTTTACACAAGATTCATATTCGTTTTACACTTATTTTTCTTGTCATTAATAATAATTCAGAATTCTTTAATCACATTACTTAAGAGAAATTTTTAGTTAATTTTATCCTAATAATAATAAATATATAAAGCGATAATTTAGATTCAAACTTCTAATTAATCATACTATATTCACTTTTTGAGCTGATTAAATAAGAAAAAGGCGTTTATTAAATTATAGAATACCATTTATTTGATTACCTTAACTTTTAAACTTACTTCTCTATCTTATAGTCTTCGACAGTAATAATAAAATATATCATATATGTTTATTGAAAATTCTCAAATTTTACTGACTTTTCTATAAAATTTATTTTATAATTTATATTATTTAGGTCGAATTCAATCAAAAATAGGAAATTAAATATTCAAATACATCAACAAACCAAAAATATATAGTATAATTTATAACAACATTTTAATAATTTAAAAAATTAATATATTTGATGCTTGAGTTATGGTGGAGTGGAGTCACTCAATGTTTAGATTGTTCTTTAGTTGATTGAACATTTTGGTTAAGGGCTGGATATAGTGGCAAGTTATTCTCCCTTCATTTGCATACCTAAACGCTGTCAAAATTTTGTCTTTTTATATTATCCGGAGTCAGTCACAAAATTTTAATTTTTTTTGCGACTCACTCCGCTCAATCTTATCCCATTATTAATTTATTCTCCTTATTTTTAATTTTGCATGTTCTTTTTATTCAATGCTTTTTACACAAAAAGAACATGCTATATTTTATAAACATAAAGTTGCTATAAAAAGCAACATGATTTAAAGATTTTGGTAATAGACAAGATGATTTTTGCATTTCAATAATTGAAATGCATTTTTGTGTAAAAAGCATTGAATAAAAAGAACATGCAAAATTAAAAATAAGGAGAATAAATTAATAATGGGATAAGATTGAGCGGAGTGAGTCGCAAAAAAAATAAAATTTTGTGACTGACTCCGGATAATATAAAAAGACAAAATTTTGACAGCGTTTAGGTATGCAAATGAAGGGAGAATAACTTACCACTATATCCAGCACTTAACCAAAATGTTCAATCAACTAAAGAACAATCTAAACATTGAGTGACTCCACTCCACCATAACTCAAGCATCAAATATATTAATTTTTTAAATTATTAAAATGTTGTTATAGGTTATACTATATATTTTTGGTTTGTTGATGTATTTGAATATTTAATTTCCTATTTTGATGAATCGACCTAATTCGACCTCATGAATTGTAGGAATACATTCGAAATTGGGAAATTAATTTTAATTAAATAAATAATTAATCAAAATCTTGGCAGTTAAACTTGGCCAATTTAGACGATCTTGGGCTCATTCGATAGATAATTTAAAATTAGCTGGACTTTACTATTCGCGGTACTATTTTATCGCATCCACAGAGCGAGTTAACTTGACTTTAATCAAATCCTCTAAATTCATTAAATTATACCCTCACATTAAAGTGAAGTTATCTCACTCCAGGGATGCGATAAAATAGTACCGCCAATAATAAAGTCCAGTTAATTTTAAATTCTCTATCGAATTAGCCCAAGATCGTTTAAATTGGCTAACTTTAACTGCCACGATTTAGAAATAAAATAATTTTAATTTAATTAAATTTCCCAATTTTGAATGTATTCCAACAATAATGAATTTTACTTTTTAAAATATATGATATTAAAAAATGATGAAAAGCATAATGAATAAAATCTTGAAATAAAAAGGCATTCCAAACTTCAAGATGTGATTATGAATTTTTCTTATTGTGGGTTAATTCACAAGGATGAGAAGCTTAAAGTATAAAATGAAGATATTTGCATGCTATTTTCTATATTTCGTAAATAAATAAATATTTTTTCACATAATATACTTATCAATTTATTCATATGATGGTAAGATAATTCTTTCTTACACAATAAAGCCTGAATAAAATAATCTAATTATTATTGATAAGAATCATGGAAATTTTACTGTTTTTATTAATCTTAGTAGATCATAATTTAATACTAAGTTTATAAATTCACGATATGGTGTTAATTTTTAAGTTATTAACTAAATTGTTTGATTCACTAAATAAATATAAATCATGGTTTTATTGCTTAATTACTCGGTTTATTTGGTCAAGGAGAAGGTCACATACTTAAGACTCATTTTTGTTAAATTTATAATTCACATCTTTAATATTTATAAGATTTAATAAAATATTAAAGAATCATATTTAAGAACCTCTTAAATTATTTTTTATCACTGTCGACGAAGCTATTCATTTTTCTTAATAATTTAACGAATTTTTTAATTATTTCTTGTTATTTGCCAAAGCAATATCGAGCTATATTCAGGTTGATTAGTGAATCACTCAAAACAAATATAATTAAGAAATAAAACAGATATTAAGTTTATTAGTTTTATCTAATAATTATACTTACAAAGCTTTGATGTTGTTAATCTAATCCTTAAGTATTTCAATAATATCTCCAATTTAGTAGATTATTTGAAAGTTTTTGTAAATTTAATATACCTAGTTCGCACCTTAATGCGATTTCATCCATATTCTAAAGCTCTACATTCTGTTAATTTTTAATATTCTCCTGATATTAATTTAGAAATAAAAAACTATAAGTATAGTTTTTTTTATATTTTAATCCTTTCTTTAAAGATATACTTTTTTATTATTTTTCTCGCTTTGAGATATTCACAAATTTAAAACTGTATAGATATGGGTTACTCTTTATAGAATAAAGTAATTTATAACTATTATTTTATTAATTAATTAAATGTAATCAGAAATATTTAAAAAGCTGATTAGTTTGTTGTATAATAATTTTTCCATTAAATTTTTTTTCCATTTTATCCAAAAAAATCAAATTAATGACACCTAAAAGATTTTAAATTTTTTTAATTATCCATAGACACTTGTTTTACCTATTATTTTATAATTAAAATTTTATCTAATTTATTAATCACGTTTTTAGGTTTACTTTTTCTAATTATTGATCATAAATTACTGTTGCATTTTCATGCTATCATTATACTTATTTAAGCTCTACTATTTATTAAAAATAACTTCCCAAAGCGAGATATGTTTCGCTTTAGAAATTGATTATTCAAATATAAATATATTAGAAATGTAATATTGTAAGTTAGTGGATTTTATTTATAGAATCTGATTATTTTTTAAATATTAGTCATTTATTTTAATTTAATCTTTATGCTGAAATTAATTGTTAATTATTTTGAGAAGAAGATGTCAAAATTCAAGTTATGTATAAATTTTTAATTTTAATTTTTTTAGTATTTTATAATTAATTAAAAGTAATTCGTTATATTATCTTATATTATTAATTTTATGAAAATTATGAAAATATCGCTAGAAATTATAAGTAAGATAATTCTTGTCTAAAAAGATAGAGATTTAGAAAGCTTTTTTTCATTTAAAATTTTATTTGTTTTAATTAAATTTTGTCTGCTGTTTTTTTCTTATAAACAATTCCCTTGATTTTTAGGGACATTGCTAATTATAAATACAATTCTTCTCATAATTTTACACATGAAAACAATTTAAAAAATTGTATGTAAAATTAATCTGATTTTATTCGCTATTCTCCAGTAATATCTATTGGGTTCTTTCTTTATTCTTGTTTTTCTCTAGCTTTCCTGAGAATATATTTATAGTTGCTTTAAGAAAAAAAATTATCTTATAAATCTCAAAAATTAAATTGATTAATTGATAAATTTAATATTTTATTAAGTCTTTTTTGACATGTATATCTAATTAAGATTAAAAGTATATACATACTATCATTATTTAAAAATTTAAATTAAAAAAAAAATCAAAGATACAATTAAATAAAGCAATTTGATTTGATTTTACGCAGCTTGGTCAATATTAAGACTTTAATCTATTTTGAACAATTAATTAATTACTTTAGAATCATAATAACATTTCATAATTATTTTCTTTCGAATTATAGAGATATTTTAAATTTTATATAGATAATTCCAACAAAACTTTTAACTAAAATATTGAATATTATCTTATTAGGTTTTTTTTATACTTTTTCGAATTTAATAGCATATTTAAGTTTGTTTATTTATCAATCAATAAAAGATGAAAGATAAGAATGATAAATAAATAAGTATACGAATACATTATGAAATTAAAACTTAATACAATGATTTATAGATATAATTATGGATATAAAAAATTTAAAGGGATATACAGTTTATCCCAGTCTCAACAACTTTAATCTATTCAATTTTTGTATAAGAGAAAGGAATAATAAATAATCTTAAGCTAAAGATATATATTTTTTTTATGTACAATCGATTTAAGCCGTCATTTACTTTTAACTTAAATAATATACAGATTATCAATGCTCAGAATTATTATGCGAACATAATAAGTATTTTTATAACTATTTAGGAAAAGAAATAATTATCGCATTTAGAATTATAATTTGCCTTAATTTTGTAAGAGTAATTTTTATAGTTATTTTTTTAATTTTCATCAAGAATATATGAAAATTTTTATTGCTTCTACTGTTAAGATCACGCTATTATTGAATAAAAAAGTTTTTAAATAGAAAATCAATTAATTTAAAATTAATAATTTTTGATATTCGTGGCAGTTAACCATCTCGAAATCTGGACAATATAAAAATTCTTCGATAGGGAATTATTAATAAAAACATGCAAAACTTATAAAAAATGTAACACTCTATCGCATCATTGAAACGAGATAGATCGACTTTAATTATGGCATTAAAATCAACAACAAAATAACACCCAATGTTAAACTCGAGAAAACTTGTTTCAAGTAAAAAAAGAGTGGAAACTTCTATAGTAAGTCAAAATGGATTTTTAATCCCTTTAAAAAAAGAAACCCATTAAAAAGCGAGAAAACTTCATTCATTTCTCTAACTCTTTAGTGTTTATGGATACTATTTAGAAAAGGTGTTCAAAGGAAAAATAAGATAATTTATTTTTTGTTATTTTAAAGTCAAATAACTGAATGTAATTAAATCAATCACTCACAACTTTTTAATATGGGGGTGAACGGGACTCAAACTAAATCACAAAATGTAATTCGGAGTATGCTCTACATTTCTTGATGTGACACGACGAAATCTGTTGACAATGAATATATCTCCCAGTAGTTTTAAATATAGCTGCATTTTGCATAATTTTTTATATTGTTAGTTATTATGGTAATTTTTCCTCTTTTATTATTGATTCAATTGATGAGTTTTAATCAACTCATTTCTTGACACACGCACAAAAACTCGAATTAAATTTCTTAATAAGAAAGCAGGTTGAAAAATTGAACCCCTGAAACCCCAATTCCCATTTATTCCTAACATTAAGCACTTCTTTCTCAGTTCATTAATTCTTATGAAATAATATTGATAACGAATTGCAAATTAATTGTTATCTTGCTAATGGAGCCAATTCTATCTTTATTAGCGTCATAATGCTTACCAAATTTTGAATAGCTAGAAAACCGCATTCATTTCTCTAACTCTTAAGTGTCTAGGATACTATTTAGAAAAGGTGTTCAAAGAAAAAATAAGAGAATTTATTTTTTGTTATTTAAAGTCAAATAACTGAATGTAATTAAATCAATCACTCACAACTTTTTAAAATGGGGGTGAACGGAATTCAAACTAAATTACAAAAAGTAATTCGGAGTATGCTCTACATTTCTTGATAAGACACGACGAAATCTGTTGACAATGAATATATCTCCCAGTAGTTTTAAATATAGCTCCATTTTGCATAATGTTTTATCTTGTTAGTTATTTTGGTAAATTTCCCACTTTAATTATATTGATTCAATTGATGAGTTTTAATCAACTCATTTCTTGGCACACGCACTAACACTCGAATTTAAATTCTTTATTTGGAAGCAGGTTGAAACACAGAATCCCTGAAACCCCTATTCCCATATACTCTTAACATTGTGTAGAACTTTCTCAGTTCATTAATTCATGAAATAATATTGAAAACGAATTTGCAAATTAATGTTATCTTGCTAATGGAGCCAATTCTATTTTTATTAGCGTCATAATGCTTACCAAATTTTGAATAGCTAGAAAACTTCATTCATTTCTCTAACTCTTAAGTGTCTAGGATACTATTTAGAAAAGGTGTTCAAAGAAAAAATAAGAGAATTTATTTTTTGTTATTTTAAAGTCAAATAACTGAATGTAATTAAATCAATCACTCACAACTTTTTAAAATGGGGGTGAACGGAATTCAAACTAAATTACAAAAAGTAATTCGGAGTATGCTCTACATTTCTTGATGTGACACGACGAAATCTGTTGACAATGAATATATCTCCCAGTAGTTTTAAATATAGCTCAATTTTGCATAATGTTTTATCTTGTTAGTTATTTTGGTAAATTTCCCACTTTAATTATATTGATTTAATTGATGAGTTTTAATCAACTCATTTCTTGACTCACGCACAAACACTCTAATTAAATTTCTTTATATGAAAGCAGGTTGAAACACTAAATCCCTCAAACCTCAATTCCCATTTAATCCTAACATTAAGCACTTATCTTCTCAGTTCATTAATAATTCATGAAATAATATTTAAAACGAATTTGCAAATTAAATGTTATCTTGCTGATGGAGCCAATTCTTAACAATTATTTTTATTAGCGTCATATTGCTAACCACATTTTGAATAGCTAGAAAACTTCATTCATTTCTCTAACTCTTTAGTGTCTAGGATACTATTTAGAAAAGGTGTTCAAAGGAAAAATAAGAGAATTTATTTTTTGTTATTTTAAAGTCAAATAACTGAATGTAATTAAATCAATCACTCACAACTTTTTAATATGGGGGTGAACGGGACTCAAACTAAATTACAAAATGTAATTCGGAGTATGCTCTACATTTCTTGATGTGACACCCAAAATCTGTTAACAATGAATATATCTTCCAGCAATTTTAAAAATAGCTGCATTTTATATAATGTTTTATCTTGTAAGTTATTATGGTAAATTTCCCTCTTTAATTATTGATTCAATTGATGAATAATCAACTCATTTCTTGAGACACATACTAACACTCGAATTTATATTCTTTATTTTAAAGCAGGTTGAAACACTGAATCCCTGAAAACCTTATTCCCATTTGTTCCTAACATTGTCCACAACTTTCTCACTTCATTAATTCATGAAATAATATTGAAAACGATTTTGCAAATTTAATGTTATCTTGCTGATGGAGCCAATTCTTATAATCAATTTTTATTAGCGTCAAATTGCTAACCACTTTTTGAATAGCTAGAAAGCTTCATTCATTTCTCTAGCTCTTAAGTGTCTAAGGATACAAATTTGAAGAGATGTTATAGAAAAATATAAGATAATTTATTTTGTGTTTTTTAAGTCAAATAACTGAATGTAATTAAAATAATCACTAACAACTTTTTAAAATGGGGGTGAACGGAATTCAAACTAAATTACAAAATGTAATTCAGAGTATGCTCTACATTTCTTGATGTGACACGACGAAATCTGTTGACAATGAATATATCTCCCAGTAGTTTTAAATATAGCTCAATTTTGCATAATGTTTTATCTTGTTAGTTATTTTGGTAAATTTCCCACTTTAATTATATTGATTTAATTGATGAGTTTTAATCAACTCATTTCTTGGCACACGCACTAACACTCGAATTTAAATTCTTTATTTGGAAGCAGGTTGAAACAGAATCCCTGAAACCCCTATTCCCATATACTCTTAACATTAAGTAGAACTTTCTCAGTTCCTTAATTCATGAAATAATATTGATAACGAATTCGCAAATTAATTGTTATCTTGCTAATGGAGCCAATTCTATTTTTATTAGCGTCATAATGCTTACCAAATTTTGAATAGCTAGAAAACCTCATTCATTTCTCTAACTCTTAAGTGTCTAAGGATACTATTTAGAAAAGGTGTTCAAAGAAAAAATAAGATAATTTATTTTTTGTTATTTTAAAATCAAATAACTGAATGTAATTAAATCAATCACTCACAACTTTTTAAAATGGGGGTGAACGGAATTCAAACTAAATTACAAAAAGTAATTCGGAGTATGCTCTACATTTCTTGATGTGACACGACGAAATCTGTTGACAATGAATATATCTCCCAGTAGTTTTAAATATAGCTCAATTTTGCATAATGTTTTATCTTGTTAGTTATTTTGGTAAATTTCCCACTTTAATTATATTGATTTAATTGATGAGTTTTAATCAACTCATTTCTTGGCACACGCACTAACACTCGAATTTAAATTCTTTATTTGGAAGCAGGTTGAAACACAGAATCCTGAAACCCCTATTCCTATATACTCTTAACATTAAGTAGAACTTTCTCAGTTCCTTAATTCATGAAATAATATTGATAACGGATTCGCAAATTAATTGTTATCTTGCTAATGGAGCCAATTCTATTTTTATTAGCGTCATAATGCTTACCAAATTTTGAATAGCTAGAAAACCTCATTCATTTCTCTAACTCTTAAGTGTCTAGGATACTATTTAGAAAAGGTGTTCAAAGAAAAAATAAGAGAATTTATTTTTTGTTATTTTAAAGTCAAATAACTGAATGTAATTAAATCAATCACTCACAACTTTTTAAAATGGGGGTGAACGGAACTCAAACTAAATCACAAAAAGTAATTCGGAGTATGCTCTACATTTCTTGATAATACACGACGAAATCTGTTGACAATGAATATATCTCCCAGTAGTTTTAAATATAGCTCCATTTTGCATAATATTTTATCTTGTTAGTTATTTTGGTAAATTTCCCACTTTAATTATATTGATTCAATTGATGAGTTTTAATCAACTCATTTCTT
>ARYC01020763.1:0-35630 GCA_000711775.1 Oxytricha trifallax
TTGAAAATGCATGATTTCACTGTTAATTCGTTGAATGACGGTAAAATAGAGCAGTGACTTCGATCACCCCTCAACTCACCAATTACCTTTTCACGTTGTCACAGCTTCTGTTGTCATTTAGCACATGACCGTGACCATGGTGTCCACGTGACTATCACTTCAATAAATTCATGATTTCAATCTTAATTCGTCCAATGAAGTCAAAATAGAACAGTGACCTCTATAAACCAACAACTCATAGATTAGTGTTCATGTGGTCACTGCTTACTTTGTCCTCGTGACCATGACGATGACCGTGACCATGGTGACCACGTGACTATATCTTAAAATGCATGATTTCACTGTTAATTCGTTGAATGACGGTAAAATAGAGCAGTGACTTCGATCACCCCTCAACTAACCAATTACCTTTTCACGAGACTATCACTACATTAAATTCATGATTACACTCTTAATTCGTCTAATGACGTCAAAATAGAACAGTGACCTCTATCAACCAACAACTCACCAGATTAGTGTTCATGTGGTTACTGCCTACTTTGTCCTCGTGACCATGACGATGACCGTGACCATGGTGTCCACGTGACTATCACTTCAATAAATTCATGATTACACTCTTAATTCGTCTAATGACGTCAAAATAGAACAGTGACCTCTATCAACCAACAACTCACCAGATTAGTGTTCATGTTGTCACTACCTACTTTGTTCTCGTGACCATGACCATGACCATGGTGACTACGTGACTATAACTTGAAAAATGCATGATTTCTGTGTTAATTTATCGAATGACGTCAAAATAGAGCTATGACCTCGATCACCCTCAACTCATAAAAATAGTGTTCACGTGGTCACTGCCTCTGTTATCCTCGTTCCATTGAATATGTTTATGGTGACCTTGACCACGGTGACCACATGACCATCACTTGAAATTGCATGATTAATCAGTAAATTCGTCGAATGATGTCAAAATAGAGAAGTGACAACGCTTACCTCTCAATTAACCATATATGTGGTCACGTCTTCACTGCTCAATTTTAGCATCATTCAATGAATTAACCCTGAAATCAAGCAATTTCAAGTGATGGTCATTATTTAAAACCACAAAACTCTTTCATTAGTTTTATTGAGTTTTTGATTGATAAAAGTAGGTTAATAGTGAAATCTTTATTAGGTATATATTAGGGTTTATGCAGGGGTTAAATTTTTAAATATTAATAATTTAAGTGAGTATATGCGAGGTTTTTTGTCAATTAATGACAGTAAGTATATAGATTTATTGATTAAGTTGCGCTATGGATGTGATGAATATATTGAATAACTCAAGCCTGTTTTGAATTAATCTTCTTTAGCAAGGCTTCTATATAAATCTTCTGCAACTGTGAGGTCACACTGTCTATTAGCATTGAATTTAAAGAGATAGCAACTTAAAACTAAGACTAAGAGACCTTTAAAATAATTTTAGCAGCATCATATTGAATATCTTATTAATGATAAGACTCTTAAATACTGGGCTCATTTCTCTCTAGCCTAGAGGGCTGTGATGTTTCATCGCCAATTTCCTGAGCTTCACATCTTTGCTTAATCTATAGCTAACATATATAAAAAGAATGGAATATCTTACCAGACAGTCAATCGCATAAAGAGAGTGATTGACTTTAATGTTCCATTTTATAAGGATAATTTAAATTATATATTCAATTAAATGCAGAGGTCTTAAGAACATAATACAAAGTTCATACACGCTGATGAAGCTGCATTTACATACAATACCTTTATATCAAGGTCTTGGTACAAGAGGTATAGTAATATAGAAGTATATGATTAAAAGTTAAGGTTTAAACTCATGTCATTCTTGGTGGAATAAGTGAAGATAGTGGCCTCGAGACTTATGTTATTCAACCTCGTTCTATAAAGACTGAATATTATAAAAAGTTCTTGCAATAACTCAGAGACTAGTACGCTGACTAAGAGATTATTCTATTCGTTGATAACTTGTCAGTTCATAAAACTAAAGACTAGGGGAAGGAATACGAAAGATTAAACATAACACCTGTATTTAATGTTCCTTATAGTCTTTACTTCAATGGAATTGAATTATACTAGGGGTTATTGAAAGGCCACTACAAGAAACTTCTACTCTATCACTTTATGCAACACTTAAAGATAGATACAGTAGATTTTATTTAGAGTGCTGCTAAAAGAGTCAGCGATGATATAGCAAAAGTATGCGCAAGAGAAGGGAGATTTTGTGTATATAAATAAGTTTTAGATTTAAGCGAATGAATAAGTTCACATATTCAATTTGCCCGTAAAGGGATTTGGCTTCTCTTTCTTTTCTTCCTCTTAAGGCTATGTTTCTTCTCTTAGTGCCAGCTCCTGCATCTATGTTCATCTCGTCTTGTCTTTTATAAATCTTTGAAGAGTCTCTTACTCAAGTCATGTTTTACTTGAGACTTTCTCTCTCTATTTAATTTGATGCGCTCTTTCATCAAGTATATAGCAGTACCAGGTTTTTCTATAAAGTTAGAAGACTAAGCTTACTTGAGATGAAAGGATGCTTTTGAAGTTCCTACAGCCAGGTGTAACTTATTTTAATACCTTGCTTCTCTTTTTCTTCAGGAGAGATGCTGTGGTGTTTCTTATGAGCTTCTTAAATAACTTCATTTAAGTACTCAGGTTTCAGAGTTGCAAGAACACCAAAGAAGAAGTTTCTCTCTGGCAACTTATTAGAGAGCTGTAGCTTTGATGGAAGGTAGAGAGCTAAGTCCGGATCACTCATAGCATCGTCATTTAGGTTTGTCACTGATATTTCAGAAAAGTTAGGTATCTCTATCATCGTAATTTCATTAGACTTAAAAGCTTTTATCTCTTCACTCAGTAAGGATTTTAAGAATGAGACTTTAGTTCCCTCCTAAGTAGGCAAGAACAATTCAACTATAATGAATTTATTAATCTTACTTAAGAACTTACCTTGCTATACCAAATATCTATATAGGTCCTCTTTACTTCGAAATTTCCCTATTAAATCTTGAGATTAAATTCTCTTAATTGTATCATTCATAGACTCCATCTTGCTTCCTCTTTCTAGAAATGTTAATGAAATTTAAAATTATGGATATCCATTCTAAATTTATTAAAATCTTCCGACTAAATAGGGAGGACCGACTTGAGGTTAACCTTGAGAAGATATGCGGAGAAGCATTGAAAAACTTGCTCCAAGTTTCACAGATTGATTTCCATTTTTATCAAACTTTCTCCATTAAATTGCTCCTAATAATATTTAATTATTTTAGGAGGTCCTTCAAATTAAGTTCGAACTTTATTAGGAGTTAAATTTTAAGGTTAAAACTTTATTAGGAGCAGATTAAATTAAAAAATATTTAAATACTTTACCTCCAAATTAAGTTTTACTTGATTTGGAGGACCTCCTAGAGAAACAAAACTTCATTAGGAGTATTTTAATTTACTAAAACGTATAAAAATCTCAAAAAAATTGTCAATTTACAGTCTTTTATGGCTATCTAATTTTCATACCTCTCAGCAAAAAATCTACAAGAGTGGCCTATACTCTACTATTATAGTTTATCGAGGTAGATTTTATCATTATTATAATAAATTATACCAGCAAACTAAAATGAGCGCTAACCTTTTGAGAAGAGCGGCATTACTTGGGTAACATTTCACCAACCAAAAAAGGTTGAGACCAGAGACGCTTGCACTTAGTGGGAACCTACCTATGACTCTTTTGACGAGTCAACCTTTGAGATTGAAATATAAATTAAGAAGGAAGACATTAAAGAGACTGCAAAAATTGAGGAGGAGGTTAAACAACCAGCTACTGAAAATTAAATTTTACCAATCAAAGTTGACTATAAATGCAAAGAATTGGTAAAAATTTTAAATATTCGTCGAATTATAAGAAATAATAAAGTAACTTGCTATGATTATTTATAATATTTAAATAACTTTATAAATAAACATTAGCCTATTTTATTTTATGTAAGGCAATCGAGAAATATTGCCGAACTTTTCTCGTTTGCCTTACATTTTTTATATTAGTTATATTATTTGATTATTTCTAAAAAATATATATATAAATTATCTCTTGCTTATATTAATTATACCAGTTGTAATATTAAAAGTGAATAAATGATAGTTCATTTTAAGATAAAAGTTCATTGGTTTTATTTTTTAATTTATTAAATAAACTTTCTCATGCATTACTCTTATTTAACGATAGAAATTTAAAGATTAAGCTATTATTATAATAGCAATTATAGCCTATTAATTAAAAATAAATTATATCAAAAATGTTTAAACCTTTTGAGAAAATGCACTTTAGCTTACTCAATACATATAAAATATTAATAATGAGTAAGTCGTAGATTACTAACTTGACTCTATCAAAATCAAATAAACTAATTAATCAAAAATAGTGGATAATACAATATGTTAGTAAAACTAAAGTTATTTCTTAAATTTTAATATAAAAATCATTTACATTTTCAATTTGTTTCATGTTTTTATTAAAAATTTATATATTTCTTCTTCATTTCTTCACGCTATATTAATTATAATAGTCACCTATTTTTTTGAAAATCTTACCAAGTGCAAAAAAATTTTCCCTTACAAGTCAACTTATAAGAGACACTTGAGAGACTACACAACGATATGCCAAGGTTATATCTTAAGCATTAAAAGAAAGATGGGAAGTATGTCTGTGAGTTCTGTGAGAAGCCATATTCTCATACTAGAGACCTCAAAGTTCCCTTAAAGAAAAGCATAATCAAAGTTTTTTCTTTATTCATGAACCTACAGGGAATAGATTCCTCTAAAAAATACAGATCAATAAACCCAGTTGAGTCTCTTAGAGTTGAAGTGTAGAAGTGAGTTAAAATGAAGAAAGCAGTTAAGAACTTTCTAGTCTCGGAGATCAATAAAATCTTGATAAAAATACAGGCAATAAAGATTCCCAGATTAAAAATTATTGACTTAGATTCTTGCCTAGAAAGCTACCTCACTTCTTGAAGATAAAATAGAGAAGAGAGTCATTACTGATGACTAATATGCTACAAAATATATCCTTTCAATTACTTCCTTGCTGATGACAAGTACCAAATAGAATTTGCTAATGAGTAATATGCTCTTTAAAAGGCAAAGTTCAATGAGTGCAGGCATATTATCTAGCTTGATGCTATTTTAATTGGTAAAGATCATGTAGCCTTCTGGCTTCCTTTAGTAGAAATGACTTACAGAATTCTTATGATCTGACAATAGATGTCAGAAATAAATTAGCTAGATAATTACCATATTTTTTTAATAAAGTGAATTGTATTAAATAATAAAATAGAGAAATAAATAATTAAAAAAATTTCTGATCAGAGTGCTCTGGGCCATTCAACATTAATGTAAGTTACAAAAACATATCTAACATTTTATTTTTACAGGTGTTGCACCTGGTAAGACTGAAGACGTCAACGAAGAGGGAGTTCAAGGAGACACAGAGAGAAAGGCAAAAAAATTAAGATATTCGATGATGAAGATGAGGAAGAAGATGAAGATGAAACGTTTTTTTGTTAGATTTGCTATTACTATTACTACTATTACTATTATTATTATTCTAAATTCATTTTCTAATTCACTTTATTTTGTTTAAAAAACATCATGAATATAGCAGATAGTTGAGGGGATTGAAGAACTTCACAAGATAGGTTATGTTCATAGAGACTTAAAGCCAGAGAACATCATGATGAACTTTCAGCCTCTTAGAGTTTATATTATTGATTTCAACAGAGCTCAAAGAGTGCAAACCTCTGCATTAGGAAATGTATACGGTACTCCTGGATACTTCCCTGAGAGAGAAGATTGGATAGACGGGGACATTTAATGGGATGTATGGGCTCTAGCAGTAATAATAGAGACCGACATACCAAAAAACGATTACTTTAACTGCAAGGATGAGAGAGATTCTAAGCAGAGAATTAAACAATATCTCGATAAAAATAAAATAAATGGAGTTCTCAGAGAATTTGCATACTCAACTATTATCAAGCCAAGCTAAGAGAATTAGTAAATTATAGAAACAATCTAACATCAACTTAGAAAGATATAATTCAGAGAACTGGTACATGACACTAAGCTTATGTTTGTGTGAAATAATTAAAAAAACTCGCTTGTTATACTCAGTTAAATTACTAAGATTTAAACATTAAACCCCTACATAAACCCTATTAAAACCCTAATAAAGTATGCTCTAATAGTCTAATTTTTTTATCAATTAAAAACTCAATTAAACTACTGAAAGGGTTTTGGAATTTTGAATTGTCATGATATATTCAAGGGCATTGATAAAGTGACCACGTTACTGGTGAGTTGAGGTGTAGTCGCTGCTATATTTTGACGTCATTTGGCGAATTAACAGTGAAATCATGCTTTTTTATGTGATGGTCACGTGGTAATGGCTCTGATCACTATAGTCACGCGGACCACGAAGGCAGTGACCACGTTACCTTGAAACTGTTGAAATGAGGGAAAGTCGTGGTCACTGCTCTATTTTAAAGTCATTCGACTAAAAAATACTGAAATCGTGCATTTTCAAGTGAAACTTATAATTACATTTTTCATGGTCATGATCATAAACACGAGGCCACGATAAATGTGTACACGTGGTATGTAGTTGGGGAGTTAATGTAAGTTTGTAGTCACTGTTATATTTTGAGATCATTCGACGAGTGAAGTCATACATTTTTAAGTGATAGTATTTTAACATCATTCAAAATCCCAGAACCCCTTAATGAGGTTTATAAGTGCTTTGATTTGTAGTAATTTTGTAATGAGTTGGGGTTATTAATATTTTTTAATGTTAAATATATATTAAATGTATATAATTTAATCACTCAAAATGCACTTTTGAATCATGTGATAGAGGTCTAAAGTTTATCTTACTTAACCACAACTCTATCTGCTCTAATGATATATAAGATCTTGAGTTTTGCTTTATTATTATTAACTCTGACATATGTTCCAGTGATTGAAACACTCCTGATTTGTGAATAAATTCCTATTTTCTTTGATTATCATCCTTCGAGCACCTTGTAGAGTAGTAATCGTTTCAAGGCATTTCGCAATTTATTATTATTGCTGTCATAACCCACACATTCCATTGAAAGTGTCCATCTCTCCAGTCTTCTCTTTCTAGGTAAATGCCTGGATTGGCCATTAATGCTAAGTCTCAATGCTTCCACCCTTAACGCCCTGTTCAAGAAATATATTGTCCCTCTTTCAGGTGAGAAGTTCAACATTATATTCTCTGGCTTGAGATCTCTGTGTACAAAGCCTAACTTATGAAGCTCTTTTATACCTTGTAAGGTTTAAGTTGTTATCAAAGCAAGCTACTTATGATTTCTTTTATCAGTTAAGAAATCTCTGAGGGTCATTTCAAAGAGTGGGAGTCTGAAGGCTTTATGATCTTTGGCAAGTAGAACAACATCTAGCTTGATTAAGTATTTGCACTCTTTAAACTTTGCTATAGTGAGTACTTAATACTCATTTGTAAACTCCATTTAATTCTTATCATCACATAAGAGATAGTTGAAAGGATAAACTTTGGAAGCATATTGATGATCCTTGATAAGTTTCTTGTCAAAGGAGTCCTCTATAATAAGATAGCTTTAGAGTGAAGAATCTAAATAAATCAGTGCAAGTACTGGAATTATTTTTATCAAATTTTAATTATGATTTTCATGATTTTAGATAAAGCATGTTGAGTGCTTTCATAGCATACTCTTATTCACTAGCTTGTTCGAGCTCTACTACTTTCGAGGATTCTCTTGCTTTTCTTTTGTTGAGAAGCTTCAACTTATCTTCATGCTTTTCAATTCCTATATCTTTCTTGTGAGCCTTTAAAAGATGTTTCTTCAAGTCTCTTGTATGAGAGTACTACTTATGGCACTCAAAAAAAGCAATCATACTTCCCATCGATTTTATCGTGCTTTAAGTATACAGTAGGCTTGGCTTCTCTATGCTCCCTCATATGTCTATACTTGCTTGACTTATGAGCGAAATCTCTCTCACACAGCTCACAATAGTGCACTTTAACTTCACATTTTGTATAGGAATTAATTTATTGCCTTTCTCATCCTCCCTCTCTCCCACACACTTGTTTGTCATTTATTTTCTAATATTAATTTTATTTTAATAACAAAGACTCAAGTGATAGCTCTTGTAGTTCCTTATGAGAGTTCTTCTCTCAGTTATCACAATTTTTATTGCTACCAAAGGTAAGTCTTGTTTAGTTTGATGGAAGTGATTTTGATTTTCTTAAAATTGTAGCGCTCATATTTAAATTTAAATTTAAAATTACAAAACTGCCTCTATAGCTCAGAGCTCATAAACTCCTAATTAAGTACGTACCAATTTAAAATTTAAAATATGGAACTATAAAAGTAGAAATTGATATCAATTTCTGAAGTTTGAAACCAGTTCTCAAAACCTTCTCCCTATCCTACTTAGAGGTTGACCTCCTATAGGATGCCCATATTTAATAGTAAGTCTTACAGAGGTATATAATTGAAATCAATAAACTTAAATTTGAATATCATTTCATAGATCTGTAAACAAGATGAGTCAATGAATGATGCAATGAAAAGAGTGCAAGCACAAGAATTGATTCAAAGATTTAGAAGCAAGGAGGATTTGCTTCGGTACCTGGTGCAGTAAGATAATGGACTTATAGCTACTAATCTTTATTATGTAGTTGGTTTGTTCCTGCCAACGATGGAAGGTACTAAAATATCATTTCTAAGAGCGATACTCTTCGAGGAGAAGAAAGCATTGAAAACTTAAGATGTAAAGTTTGCAGAGATTCCAAACTATCCAGAAATATCAGTGACTAACTTATATGATGATGCTATGAATGACCCAGAGGTTTCGCAGTACCTTCCTACTAAGAAGGAGTTGTCAAATAAACTACCTGAAAGAAACTATTTCTTTGCCATACTTGCAACAATTAAAGGTGATTACTTGAAAGAAATTATTCAAGAATCTCATAAGAAAAGGTACAGCATCTCTTCAGGAGTTAATGACAAACAAGGGATCAAGATAAGTGAGAGCTGACTATCAGAGCTGCAGAAGCACCCTTATATTTCAAGTAAGATTTGAAGCTTAACTCTTTAGAAAATTCTGGTACCGGCATCTTTTTTATGAAGGAATAGAGCAAGCTTCTCAGAGAGCGAAAGTCGCAGACAAAGTATGAAGTAAGCAAGAGACTTTATTCAAATATTTAGCCTCTGGCAGCAAGAGAAGAAACCTAGGCCCAAGCAAGCCTTAAGAGGAAGAAAAGAAAGAGAAGCCAGCTCCCTCTAAAGAATTTTAAATGTTACTTATATATTCATTAACTTAACTACAAAACTTATTTATATACATTCACTCTCCCTTCTTTAGCACACTTTTATGCCAACTAATTATCTACTCTCTTTGCTGGACATTTAATAAAGTCTACAGTATCGATAGGTAGGTCATGCATCAAGTGGTATAGCAGCAGTTTCTTGTAATGACCATTTAGTATACCCCAATAGAATTCAATTCCGTTAAACTATGGACTGTAAGGCACGTTGAACACTGGTGTTATTCTTAGTTGTTCATAACTCTTCATTGTTTCTTTCGTCTTATGAACAGAAAGATTATCAACGAATAGTATAATCTCTTATTCAGGGTATTTCTCTCTCAGCTGCTTTTAGAACTTAATATACTGCTCTGTTTTAATTGAGCGAGGATGAATAACATAGGTTTCTAAACTAGAACTAGCATCCTCGCTAATACATCTAAGAATTGCCATTGTTTATAAAACCCCATTAGTCAATTAAGAACGAAGATTTGGAGTTAAGAACAATTAAATTAATATATAATTATTATTGGCTGAAATTAATTATAATTAGGCTAAAATCAAATTAACACACCCTGATTGGTTTATTTTATAGAGACAATTAATCGAGCCAATAGTTTTAATAATTAGGCCAAACATTTATAATTTACGCCAATTATAATAATATTTTAATTTAATTGTTCTTAACTCCTAATCTTCGTTCTAAATTGACTAATGGGGTTTTACCTTGATTTTCTAGTCATATACTGCTATTTTTTATGCCTCTTATGCCAAGACTTCTAGATGAAAGTGTTGAAGGTAAACACTGCCTAGTCAGCATGAATAAACTTAATATTATTCTATTAGGCTCTCTGCATTTAATTATAAATATAATTTAAGTTGTTGTTGTAAAATGGCAGAGTGAAATCAACTACTCTCTTGATACGATTTACACCTTTGTAAGAGATACCGTTTCGTTTAAAAATGTTTGCAACAGACTATGCAGAGATCTTCAACTCAGGGAACTGGCGGTGAAACATAGTAGCTCGTTGGTCGAGAGAGAAGTGAGCCCAATACTTCAAAGTTTTTTCATTAATAAGATAGTCAATATACTTCTATAGAAACTTTGACTTCCTCTAAGGCTTAGAATTCAGCTATTATTGCTTTAGTTATACAGCTATAAGTCAGTGACAGCGAACAGTTGATGGACTTCGCTTTAAGAGAAGTGCAATTGACTTATAATTGAGGACTGGTTTGACTTATTCACTTTATATATCACATCCATAACGCAGTTTAAACACTAAATCTATATACTCTTCATAATAAATAGACCCCAAATGCTTGCTATTTTTGTCTCACATTTAATTAATAACCCCAACCCCTAACAAATTCCCTACAAATCAAAGCACATATACACCTCATTAATGAGTTTTGGAATTTTTATTTCTTTAAGACATTATATTACTTACTATAGACATAAATTCATTATTATTTTTTTAGATTTAAGTTTTTTTATTTTCTTCCTAAAATAAAGATTTTTAGCATTTTTAAATCAAGCTATTCTCAAACTTAATTTGTTTTATTCTTAATTCTACTAGAATATGGAAATTAATTTTATTTCTTTTGCACATTAATTATAATAGCATTTAAATTTAAGTCAGCAGCTATACGATCTATTAAGTGTACCATAATAAATAAATATATTTATTTTTTCCCTAAGACTTTGTTTATGTATCTCTTCCTTTCATTAAGAAATTTTATTTTAAAACAAAATTAATTTTAAGATTTAATTAAAAATATAAATTTAATATTTTTCTTAAAATACATATAATTTTATTGAATTTTACTTATGATTATTTCTTAATTTTAACTAAAAAACCAATTATGATTCAAATTTTTTCTATTAATTTCAATTATATTAAGAACATTATTTTTAATAAAATCTAATCATAATTTATTCCATTTACAATAGTAATTTTTTAAACTTTTACCAATATTAATATCTAAGATTTAATTAATTATTAAATAAATCCTAATGAAACAATATAAACATTGTAAGATTGTTAAATTGTATAGAGATATTAATAGATAATTCTATTGTTGATTTTTAATTTATTTGCAATGGGTAATAACTAAGCTTTACATATTCCTATTGAGAATGAAATGCCTCAATTTATAATCATTTTATAGATTAAATATTAAAATTATCATTGAAAAAAAATATACCAATTTATTTTGTATAATTCTCTATAAATATATTAAATTAGTATATTTTAAGGTACTATATTGAAATAAAGATGTTTGTATTAGAACAAATGAATTAAAATTGTTTTAAATACACTTAAATTAATGCTGTATTTTAGTCTATTTTGAAGTTTCAAATAAATCTATAATTATATAAAGCAAAATATAAATATACAGGAAATTTTTTATATAACGCGACAGCATAATTTATACTGAATCTATTTTATATACTAAGATAATTATTATCACTAATCTATTTATATATAAATATATAGCTTTATATATTTTATTTTGGTCTAAATGCATGATTAATTATTTTTCATAATTAACTTAATCATTGTTTAATTAAATGAATAAGTTGATTTACAGCTAATCAGCATAATACTTTAACGTGCTTTAAAATATTATTTTTAAAGATAAAATTGATATATTGATGAATTCAAATATAATTTCTTTCTCTAATTTAATTTTTACTATAGATAATTAAATTATAAGCAAAGAAGGACATAGTCTGTAAGAAACTTCAAGCTGTCAATTTTGGGGTCAGGTGATAGAACAGCAGATTCAGTGAGGAACAAAGAGTTTTGGCTCAGAGGGTAGCAAGATCCTGGTTATTCTACTTCCAGATCTCCACATCATATCAGGTAGTCATTAATGTTTAAATTTGATAATATATAAATAACATTAAATAAAACAAGTCATCTCGACTATCGAAACATGCATCATTTTACTCCAATGTTCAAGAAGATTTTACATCCATAATCAAGCTTAAGAAAATGCAACCTGAACAAGACTACAAACCCATAATCAAATAAGTTAAAAATAAAAGTCTAATTTAATTTATATTTTGGCATGGATTATTTTTGTACTAATACTTTAGAAGTCAATCAGTGTCGATATATCAAGGTATAATTTCTATATTATAACCAATATTAAATAAGTTAAGAAAGAGAAGTACTATACAAAGCCATAAACATCAATGAAATCGAGTAAAGTGTGCTATATTAATGGCCAAGGTATACAGCCAGATGTTTAATTGGAAGACAGCAGTGTCGAGACTGAATCACAAATCGATTTTATGGATGATGAAAAATCTGCAAATATTCATGATTTCAAAGCTATTTAAAAGAAAAATTTCGACAATTTTGAATACGATTAAGATGAGTCATTAGAGATACACCCAGAGGAAGAGGAGCACTATGAAGAGGAGTCGTTGGAAGTAGAAGTTGTTGAGGATGTTGAAGTTGAAAAAGGTATTATTTTCGCATCAAATGATAAAAATTAGATGATTAATTAGGGATATAGTTAGAGTAACTAATCTTAAGAAGTACAGCCAATCAAATTTCAAGATTAACCATCAATCTAGGAACCTGAGATGATCTTTATACCATTTTCCCCTGTGGCTAAAAAACCTACAAGCTTAATAATATCCACTCCTAGCACAAAGGCATCAATTAAATATAGGTTTACTTCTCCGAACACACCTATAGTTAAGCCATTCTTAAAGCCTGCAGAAAAATTAATTAAAAAGCCTAAGGAAAAGTCTATTTACAAAGCGAGAATTTTGCCATTGTAATAACCTAAGAAATTGAAAAACTAAAGACCAGAAATAAAGTAATTATAAAGCCCCATCGTAAAGTCACTATAAAGTCCTAAAGTAAAGTAATTTTAAAGCCCTGCTGTATAACCATTTATAAGACCAACATTAAAATTTTAATTTATGTTTAAATAAATAATCATTGATGAAGTAAAAGTTGTTGCCTAAGCATTAACTTAAATAAAAGAAGTAATTTAAGTTTTTCGAAACCCCAAAGCGTTAAGATGTACCAAAACCCCAAAAGAAAGTGTTTATTGCTTAACGTAAAACTACCCCAATAAGACCAAAATACATAAAACAAGAAATAAAGCTTCCTACATACAATAGCAGAAGGACAACACTTACTCCTAAGTTTGAATCTAAAATTAAAATACCAATCAAGCTAAATTAGCAGAGGCCTTCTTAATAATATACAGAAATCAAGAAATCGATAATTGATCCAAGGACCATATTAAGACCACTTGAGTTTTAAAAGAAGCCTAAATAATTTAAGTCATAAGTACAAAGCCCAGTAAAGAGAGAATAAAGTTAAGAAAAACCTAAAATTGATGTTCTCAATGCTTATATTATCCATTAATTGCATTTTTTAAGGTGTAATTAATTATTTTTAGTTTTTGAATTAAATTAAGTAATAGTTAAGCTGAACAGGATTTTGGAGCAAATGATCCAGTATTAAGTTAAGGAGAGATTTATAGATTCAAACCAGGCTATGAATCAAATTTTATTCCTAGATGGATATAAATTTCTTAAAGAGCATTCAATCATAATTTATTTAATAGTAAATGCTGTTTTTTGTAATTTCTATGATTTAGATACTTTAAAAACTAATACGCAACATTTGGTGGAATGTGTAAACCAATAGTTTCATTCCCCAAACAAGCAATTGAAGATGTATGCATAACTTAAGTTAATGCAGATGAATTCATGAAACGCAGAAATGTGAAAGAATTAGAAAAAACTCTCTTTAAATACATGTTTGAAGTGTACCTCAGAGAAGATTATGAAGATATCTGTCTATACAGAGAGCAACATAGAAATAATTCACGAAGTTTATCGAAGAAAAATTCTCAAAAATCTTTGGATGTGACAGCACAACATCCCTTTTAACAGCAAAATAATGGTTTAAATAAATCAGTAAATCTTTCATTCTACTCTCCAGACAGGAAAAGAAACAATTCCTTGTATAATTTTAGCAGATAACGCAGTACCTCTAACTTCAGATCCCAACATAGAGATAGAAGTATGAACTTAGATAAATCTCACTTGGATTTATTATATGATGATTTCCCTAAATACAATAAAAAATTACTGGAGCATGAAAGAGATAAAAGAATCTCTATAATAGATGTCAACAATAGAGCGGATGAATATGAGCATGATAAAGTTAACAGAATTGTTAGAGGGCATTTGATGCCAGTTAGGGACTTTAATCTGGGTGATTAGAAATAAGCTTACCTAGAAGATCAAAGGATATTGAACAAGTAGTTTGGAGAGAAGCAGCAAGGCACTGATTTCAAATTTATCTAGAACAATCATATACATAATAACATTTCAAATTAGTTCTTAATAGATTCAATGCTTTTATATTGAAAATTTCCAATAAATGTGAGTGCATGGTCAAGTAGACAATAAGATTGGTACAATTCTGAGAGAAGAATCATTTTCGCAACTACTTCAGAGTTTGACAGGCAGCAATGGATCAAATATTTCAAGGGCCAAATTGTTTATAAACCAAAAAACAACAAAAAACTTAGAGTTTGAGAAAAACTAATTAGTATTTATATTTCAGCATTATTTAATTAAATTGTAGAAATTCATAAATAATTTGGCAATATATTTCATATAATATTAGTTCAATAGAATAAATAAGTGTCTAAAAGTTTAAAATAGAATTAATCATAAAAAAGCTGTGATGAGCGACAAAAAATAAATGTAAATTTAAGAACCTGCTTCACCCAGTTAGAATATATTTAGTAAGCTTGCTGGCATTTATTATCATACTTATTTGCTTATTAATATTTTTTTATCATTTTGCTTGATCAATTATAATAAATCTTATTGCATTTTCTCAAGGAAATAAACAGTTTAAGAATTAAAAAAGCAAAACACAGGATCTTCTAATGTTTTAAGTACAGCCAAGAAGAAAAGTATAGTTTTAAAGTAAAACACTGTGAATGTAAAAAAAGGAAGTATTTCTCCAAATTCAAGACCAAGCAAACAATCCGTTATTCCTAACATTGAATAATTATTAAAAGAAAAACGCAACAATTCACAGTAACCCCCTGATAACAGCAAATTAAGAGAAAGATAAGAAACATAAGAGCTCAAATTGCCATTAGAAAACTATTTAAGCAAGTAAAATAGGTAATTCAGTTCAATAACTGCTCCATAGAACACAAACAACCTCATAGATAGGTCGATGGTTGGAGATTCTTACAATACTATAAATTTCAAACTTCAATCTGAGGAGAATTTGTATCAGAGCATCGACTCTACAAACAAGAATAAACTTTTTTTGAATTTGCAAAGTCGGAAGCAGTTCGATGGGAGTTTAGGATAATCACCTATTGGAAGCATAAAAATGTAGTAATCACATGAAAAGGAGCATGATGAGTCTTTTTCCAGCTAATCTTTAAGATCCAAGAGGACCTATAGTTAGGGGTTAAATCCTAGTACAGTCTTAAAGTAAAGTTAGAATGATACACAAAGAACAAGTCAAAGGAATAAGTATTTTTTTAACTGTATATTCAAATACTTATAAGTAATCCTTTGTGTAATAGAAATCTCAATAATCAATTCCATACCAGATAAATATAATTCCTGATGAAAATTCTGGAAAGGATGTAAAACTATCAAATAGACAAAAGACTTAATAAATAAAAAAGTCATCTTCAGCAGAATTTCTAGATAAAAGTTCTGTTGAACTGCAGAATGTGATCAAGAACATGAAATATGAGGGAGAGCAAATTAATGGGTTTCAACTTAATACATCAAGTGATTAGGTGTAACATGAGATGTCGAGTATTGATAGAGATAATAATAGAAAGAGTGTCTATATGCCTGCTCTGGATTCAATTGATAAGATTATGGGAGAGAAGATTTAAATAGATTTATTTTGGAAAACTTTTTACTATTAACGTTAAAATTTTTAATTATTTTCATTATGATCTTTTTTAGTAAAAAAAGCGTTAAATATTTAAAACTATTATTTTATGGAGATCTTATAATTTTTATTCAATTAATTCAATTTTTAAAAAAATTGTAGAAAAATAAAAATTAACAATTTTTAAAAATTGAAAAGATTTTTATTAGAATTTTCCTTTAAAAATAACTTCATGAAAATAATTTTCTTGCTTAACGTAAATAAAAGTTAGTTATTAAATTTTCTTAAAAACTAGGATTTTTCTAATAAATTTATTTGGAAATAAATTTTTAAATGAGGTTATTACTAATTTAATATGAAAGTTTATGCATTAACTTTTAACAGTTAACATGGAATTGATGAGAATAGTAAACTTAAAATTACTTGTAAATTAATCAAATAATGTATAAATAATTTTGTTATTTATATATTAGAGTTTGTTGAGGAAACCAAACTTGAATTAAGTAGAGATGTAACCCAATCTTAGAGCAATATGATGTTGGGAGTTGAACAATAAAAATCCAAAAGATCTTCTTAATAAACCCCTAGTTTTTAAAATAGCTTGCAAATCTATTTTTATTATTTATTTAATGTAATTTTCATTAGATATTAATCATATTTTCTAATAAATACCAGGTAACCACAGATTTAAGAAGTCGTTAACTCCAGTTGAGCAAACTGACAAAAGTGATAACTTAATTATCAGATAGAAATCTATCCCAGAAGTAGAAGTATCACTAGTGGATGGTAGCATAGTAGACTATACTATAGTCGGAGGCAAAAAGAAAAAAAAGAAGAAGAAGTCTAGGAAATAAGGATAACTACTTCCACCAACTGCACCAAAATATTAGAATTAATTTTTCATTATTGTAGAAATACATTTGAAATTGGAAAATTAATTATAATTAAAATTAATATAAATCAAAATCGTGGCAGTTAAAGTTGACCATTTTAAACAATCTTGGGCTCATTCGATAGAGAACTCAAAATTAGCTGGACTTTACTACTGGCGGTACTATTTTATTGCATCCCTAGAGCGAGATAACGCGACTTTAATGTGAGGGTATAATTTAATGAATATAGATGTGTTTAATTAAAGTCGAGTTATCTCGCTCTAGGAATGCGATAAAATAGTACCGCCAACAATAAAGTCAAGCTAATTTTGAATTCTCTATCGAATGAGCCCACGATCATTTAAATTGGCCAACTTTAACTGCGAATAATTTAATTTATTAATAATTTAATCATAATTAATTTTCCAATTTCAAATGTATTCCTACAATATTAAATACTAGAATATTTTTTAAAAAGCACCTAAAATGTCATCTAGCTTTTAAGGACCCATATAGAGGCTTCAAGAAAATAATGTTATATAGACAATAAAGGAAGATTTTAATGATATTAGCAGGTAAAATTTTAACTTAGAGTCTACAATCAACTCAAATGGTACATTCACTTAGTCACCTGATAAGTTGCATGAACTAATTTGAATAAATATTAATATATTTCCTAAACCAATTGAGCTTTAAATTAATATTATTTTCTAGGTTTTAACTGTATAGGTTGAATATTTTATATATATATATATAGATTATTTTTGGGAAAAAAAACTTAAGCAATATAGAAAGCTAAATTTTATTATTAAATTCTTTATGGATCTATTAATTAAGTGTATTTACTGAGCAATTCAAATAAATTGTATCATAAAATCTTAATTCTGGCGTATATATAATTACTTTTATTTTGCATGGAGATTAAAATTTCTATAAACCACCTTACTCATAGATGTAATTGCAGAGCAGTATCGCATGCTACTGAAGCCAGTCATATCTTTAAAAGTTCCGCTAATAAATTTCATTTATTTTTATTATTGCGTTAATATATATTTGATGAACATAACTCAGCACTTTAAATGTTGACTCAAAAAATAATGCAAGACTTAAATAATCCTTAATAAAATCAATAATCTGCAAACACAAATCCTTAGTAACTTATTTAAAAACGGTTGTTAGAATTATTATCTCAATAGAAATTCTAGAGAGCCCTTAATGATGAAAAATCTACAAAGAATTAAGAGGAGTAACCAATTTAAAATCAGTAATAAGATCAATAGATTTAAAAAAAGCCGTCAATGCTAGCAGAATTCTTGATGCAGCAAAAAAAGAAAATAAACTTAAAAGGAGGCTCAAATAACAATAATACCACTTAAGAAGAAACATCTTAAATCGATGGTAGTTAATAAAGATAAGGATAGCCACCAGATGAACATAGTTTGCTAGCTAGAACACTAACAAACACAATGAAGAAGCGATTCTAATAATACTAGCAACAACCTCAATTGGAACAAGAGTAATAATAATAATAAAATAATCTCAAAATTAACGTAGAGAATTAAGTGGGCAATCACAGATACTTCAATAATGACTCAAGACAGGATAGTATCGGCAACAACACCTTTTAAAACTTTTCACTTCCAGACATCAGTAGTGTTAAAAATGTTAAATCAAGAAATTAAACACTAAATGGTAACTACAATACAACAAGCAATGCAATGAACAGTTCTAAACTATCTCTAAACAACACTTCCATAAATTAAAAAGCCTATAATTAGCAATAATAAAAACAATAAAACAACTGGCAACAACCATTCTAAGATTAATAATCTTAACAATCCTCCACTTAACATCCTTGGGAATATAGAACCTTCACTTAAGCTTAAATGAAAAATACAAAAGCTTTTGCTTTCAAACCTCTCGACATGATTAAGAGAGATATTGAGAGAGAAATGAGTTAATTTAAGAAAGAAATTAGATAGATCAACCTAAGATGTGCAGCCTAGGGTAATGATTTGATATACCAAAAATAGTTGCTGCATAAAGTTAAAATTGAATTGCTAGACGAGAGAGAAGAAGAGTTTAAGGGGCTTATGAGATCATTCATAGAATTGCACGAAGCACTTGATGATAGAATGCGCGAACTACAAAAGCAATATGATAGTCACATTGATAATACAATAAATTAAGTAGAGAACTGCATGCACTAATTAGACAATTTAATTATAGGTCTGGATGAAGTATAAGAGAAAAATAAAGAATTCTTGTTGGTAGATTAAACTATAGAAGATGATAAGGAGAAGATTGATTTCTTCTTGAGATAGGAGTATCCAGTAAAATTCAGAGACATTAACTAAAAAATGCAAATGATAAAATTAGCTAAATTTGAGTTTCCATCTTTTGAGATTAATACAGAAAAGCTCAAGGAATCAATATCAAGAATCGGTGCTTTTAAAGTAAATCAGTAATTTATTCTTTATATAGATAAAATTATCAGTTACTAAATATTAATAATAAAAGAAATCATTTTGCCACTTTTCTGATAACATAACCTTTATAATTGTAAAAATCTTCTGTATTAGCCTCACTTGGAGCATTGCTCTTCATTTTATCAACAACTAGCCCTAATGGTGCTTTAATCTACTCAGTGTGATAAACTCCCCCTTACTTATTAGCATCATAGTAATAATCGTCATCCTCCTAGTACTATTTCATTTTGTCTAAATGATTAATCTAATCTTCTTAAAATTATTTTTCATTTGGTTCTTTTTATGATTTTAAGACATTCTCAATTTTGCCAATCAATCCAGCGCCCATCTTATCATTGAGTAATTATTACATTGGATGCCCCCTCCAAAACTGGAACACAAATCTGGAACAAATTTTGAAAATTTCAAGAATAGCCGTTAAAAAACATTTACAGAACTTAATGACCACTGACCCATATAATTTGGCTATCCTAGATAACAATAAAATAATAAAATTCTAAAAATAATTAAGAGTAAGTAAAGTTCTTTGTCTTTAATAATGGACAAGAAAATGAATTTTTAGTAATATTAAAAGACAAAGAACTTTACTTACCCTTAATTATTTTCATAATTTAATTATTTAATTGTTATCTAGGATAGGCAAATTATATGGGGCAGTGGTCATTAAATTCTGTAATTGTTTTTTTCACGGCTATTTTTGAATTTTTCAAAATTTGTTCCAGATTTGTGTTCCAGTTTTGGAGAGGGGTCTAAGAGAGTTCCAGTTTTGGAGGGGGTACCCATTACATTCTTACTTTTTCTAACTTAAATTGCTTGAAATCTAAAATGTAGGGTTTCAAGAGCTCATCGCTATAGCCAGTGAAAATATAGCAACGACGCTGATCTATTACTGAAATTGGATAGTATATTTTGCCTAGTTTTTTATTAATTTGGGATTCTGGATTCCGATTTAGTTCTAGAGTTAAAACCTCATTTGTAAATGACAATTATTTAATTAAGTCAATTAACTTATCATTAAAGTTATTTCTGATTTAGCACCAATTAATAAAGCAATTCCTGTGAAAAAATTTTGTTTTATGAAATCCATTCAGTTATAAATTTTCTTAACATAGTTTAATGGAAGCTTGTATCAAGGTTAAATAAATATGTTTAGCAAAACTTTATTTTTATCATTAAAAACAAAACCTTGTGAAATAAAATTTCCATTCATAAAATACTATTTTAATGGTATTAATTAAAAGAATTTATTTAATAAATAATCTTTCTTCCATATCGTTGCCTATTATTTATTATAAATATATTAATTAGGTTTTATGTCTAGTAAATAAGCTCTGTTTATTGTTTGTTCATTTGTTGTTTGCCCTCCAAATATTACTTATCCTTAATTAATGTATTCTGCTATAAATTATAACAAATTATTTTTTACTTATTAAATAACAAAAGCTTATACTCATCTTGATCTTAATTATTGTGAATAATTATATTCTAGAAATCGTGCATCGGAATGGGCAATCTTAAATCAATTAAATTCCAGGTATCAAACTCTAAATCATATCTTTCAATTTTATCTAAGGAGCCATCTTGCTTATTGTTACCACCAAGAGCAAACAAGAATTTCAAGTGTTTCAGTAAAATATTATTAATTATTAAGCATTAAAGTATTGCAATATCATTATAAGAGAGTAGATGCTCCATTTCTGGGTATATTTAATGGAGTGATTTCTCTCCAAACATTCTCATAGAGTGAGTATTTTTCACAATGTCGAAGATCGTTTGTAAACCCCATGATTCTATTAAGAATGAAAATAAGGCGTTAAGAATAAATAGATCAAGTTTAACTGCTAAAATAGAAATAATTAGAATAATAGACTGAGTCGGGCTTGGCTGGTCCTGTGAGGTAGCTACCTAGGACTTGTGGTGCAAGTGGTAGCAGCCGAGTTCGAATCCCCAATCTCTTTGCCTTTCTGCCAATGCCTGAACTGCCTCACTGTACTGTTTGTGTCTCCAGCATCCAACTGTGTTTGTGAAGAATTTATTGAGGACTAGCCAAGCCCGAATCAGTAAAGACCTACAGTACAGGAAACACTATAAAGAGCATGGAATAAAAACTTACCTAGTCTTGAATCTTAGCCTTGAAATTTTCAATGATGTCTGATGGTTCAACAGGTGAAACTACATATCTAATAATAATTAAAGATAACAAGATAGATAAATTATTATACTTTATTTTATAGTTAATCTCTACTCTCTCTAATTATAATAACATAATGATTAAAGATTTTTAATTGATCAAAATTAAAATTGATTCCAGCAATATTAAAAACATTAGATGGATCATTAAACTTTAAAACGAAAACCATCTCTCCCAGTTAAAATTAATTTTTGGACGTCTCTAAAATCTTTACCCAACAAGAACACAAAGACTCCTTAAACTACCACTAGTAAATAGCTATATCGGCAATTTCTTTATTTTCATCTATTTTTTTAACAGAATAATGGGGTTTACCATCGTAACCTCCTATAACATAAATCTAGCAATCAATTTGAGAGTAAACACTACTAAAAAACGCTCGTTTTTGCAACATGGGGCATTTTTCATAGAATTGGCGATATTTCTTGAACCATAAGCAACGCTTCGAATAATGATCTGCAGAGTCTAGACCTCCTAATATGAAAGTGCCAAGTTACTTCGGAAGAAACACTACTGATGAGAAATATAGAAATGGTTCTTTAGGTATAAATTCTTGCATAAAAAAATAAATTAATTAGACATACAAATAAATTTGAATAAGATTTTAATTGTTGCATTAAAGTCCATTTATTAATAGCGGAGTCAAAATAGTAAACATCTTTAGTATTCCATCTGAATTGAAATATCATTTAAGAATCTTAAGGGTCTTTATAATTGTAAAATCTCTGCACTCCATAATTTACATTAGCAATGCTGTTTACTTTAAAATTCTATAATATTGAAATTTAGCAATAAACTGTTTTAATTGTAATTATTATAAGTAAATATAATTATAAAATATCCAGATACTTAAATGCTACCAGAACTAAATGAATCCAAATCTAAGCAATCTATAACTCCTCTAAGAGGCCTAAAATCACTAAAACTTAATTTAAATAACTTACCCTCCCTGTCGAAAATTTCAAACATTAACTAGAGCAATGTCTCCCTGATTTCACAAAATAAAAACGATTTAAGTACTGTTTCTAAGCAATCATCTAGTCCGTTTCTTCAATAAATGAGACTATTCTAAGATAAGTTACAAGGCAAGGAAGATAAAAAGAAGGAGTTAAAACTAAACATAAACTGCTCAGTTGCTCTTTTGGATAAAGATTATGTCAAGTTAGTTGGATTAGTTAAAGATCTGAAAGATAAGGAAGAATAAACCAGACTACAATTAATTTAGTAAAGTAAAGGCTAGTTGAGTGGATTAGGTCAATATAATTCAGGATTTAACACAGAGAGACATGCAAAAATTAATATTAAAAAAGGGTTGGCAAGGTCACACAGCTAATCACTAATATCAAAGATATTCATTAATAAAAGTAAAGGGATTTCATAGAATCAGATGAATAAGATACTCTCTGCAAATGATGAGGACATTCTGGAAAGTCACGATATTAAAAACTTAAAGTTTTATTAGCAAGAGGATGTTTATGAAAAATAATAAAATGCTAAGAAAGAGCAAAGAAAGCATCTCCTTAGTTTAGTTAATCCTTCAGATATTAGATACTTAAACCTTAATCTATAAAACTCTACCTAATAACAATCTCATCATGTATCGAATTCTTAATCTGTTAATGACTTGAAATCTCAAAGAGGAATATCAGAATACATATAGAAGCTTTTAGATTAAAAGAAAGAAAAAGTCAGACAACTATTTTCAGGATATAATACTCATAAAGAGTAAACTAACTAGCAATTCAAGTAAAAAACTAAAAATAGATATGGGTCAGTGACTGAAAGAAATAATAGCTCTTAATTATTAATGGATTTTGTTCCATTGATTAAGGCAAATATTGCTTTAATTAAATTTACTGCAGCATAAATAATTTTCCTTTAAATTATATAAATTATAATAATGAGCAGGAACATTTAATGGGAGATATTTCATGTATTTAGGAAGAAGCTTTTGATGAAGATAGTCAAAATCAGCAATAAATATATGACTTAAATTTCCATTATAAAGCTGATTTATAAGTAGGATTTGACTAAATGCAATTTAATAAGTTACCAAATACTACAAGATAAACTAATGATCAAAATTTAAGTAGAAATGAAAGTGGTATCAATATTTTGAAGGATTTAATATCAATTTAAGATCCTTAAATTCAAAGTAGTAATATTGCTTTGTTATGTATCATTCTGTAAATTATAAAAAAGATTTAAATTGATATTTCAATATTTACCGGTTAAAGTAATGTTTATATATTCAACTTAATCCTCAGATTCTTATCGTGTTAGTTTATTTAAATATATTTAAAATGTTAATATAGGAAGTTAAATTAGTCACATTAATCTCTTCTTGATTATAAAAAGAATTATAATAAATTATAATGTTTTTTAAAAAATTATTTTACATTAATTTTTCACAAATATAAGTAATTATTGTTTGCAATTATATTTAATGATATAATTATATAATTTTATCAGCAATATCAATAAAAGCACAATTAAAAGTTTGGAAAGAAAACAATCTAAGCTGTTATAATCAAATACCACTTAAAACCTTACCGCCTCTCATTAAATAATCCCATTTAGTAATTCACATTTGCAACTACCCTTCTAACATTAAGAATTTGTTTACAAGGGCAAATCTCAAAAAGCACTTTTAAATGATAAATAAATGCTTGAATCTGCAATCAAACCACAATTTTAAAGTCCTAATGTTGACCTTAAGATAAACAATATTCTGTGCAGTCTAGTTTAAGAAATTAATCAATTCTAACTAGCCAATAAAATGAAAGAAGATTATATGGCTTTATTCAAATAAAGGTTCAAGCTTACTGAAAGTGAATAATCCTTAGCGTTGTAAAAGCTATAGTTATGTCAGTAATTGAAATAAAAAGAAATGATAAGTGGTTTATGGGAATTTGTTGAAATATCTGGTTAATTACCATAAACCAGAGAATCTGCGAGAGTAGTGAGTTGTGCAAATGATATCTATTTATTTGGTGGATCAGCTGCTAAAGAGCCATTCAATGATAGCAGAAGGCTGGATGATATGGATGATAGGTTTTATGCGAAGTTATTTGAAAATACAGGAGAAGAAGGCATCAACTTTCCAAAGAAGAGATATGGGCATAGTTTGAGTCTGTGGTAGAGATAGCTTGTGGTTTTTGGGGGAGGTGGTGCTTATAACTAACAAGCTAAAATGAGGTTAACTTACAATGATGTCTTCATCTTTGATAAACATAAATTCAATTATTATTTTTACTAAAGCATTAAATTAATTTTATGAATTTAAGAGCTGAATATTGCTTATTTGTATTGAATAAATTTTAACAATTAATTTTTAAAGTATTGTAAGAAATCTATTGAAAAAATACTATTAAGATAAAATAAATTAAGAGGATGGCTTATATTTTAATAAAAATAAGCGACTCACTATTTTTGCCTAAATTAGTTAAGCTTTAATTATAGGCTAAAATATATTTATACAAATAAGAAATCATCTCTTTTTATTTAAATAGAATGTCAGTTATTAACATTCCTTTTAATCATTTATAATAAATATATATATATTTATATATATATAATTTTGTCATTTAAATTGTAAAATATTATTTATTATAAGTTTATTGGTAAGTATTTTACAACATTAAATTCTTGATTGTCTAGATAAGCAGCATTGGAAGCAGGAATAATTGCATGATATTAATTTAAAATAAAAGTAAGAAGAACCTCCAAAGAGAAGGATGCATCACGCAGCTGATGTTTTCGGATGCATTTTAGTTGTTTAAGGAGGCATTTCAGGGGAAGATAAATCAATTCTCTCAGATTTCGCTCTCTATGACTTAAGTAAAGATTATTCATATTATTCATATTTATAGAGAGATAAAGTTGGCTTTATCTATAAAGCTAGAATAAGTCGTCCAAGAAAGTTTATAATGTTTTTATTGAATGTTTAATATAGTAAGGGCAATTTTAATGATAAATTACTTTTAAAATCAAAGCAAAAGCTTATTATTGATTCTCTTTACTTCTCTATCAATATCGCTTATTCTATCCTTAAATATCTTTAACTTGAGTTTTTAATTCTTAGAATTAGTGTTAAAAGTAAGCAGAGTTGATTGACAGTACTCCTTCTAAGACATACCTCCAAATATAACTAATTTGAAACTTTTATGACCACTTTAGATTTAACACATTGAATGACTGAATCTTCCCTCAGGATAACATCCAAATGATACTACTGTTGTCCAAGTGTTTTTACCTATAAGATATAATTAGAATAAACATTAATATACTTACTTATTTCATAAAGGCAAAGATCATTTAAGGCAATGTTTTAATGACTCTAAAACATTTTATCATTCCTTCCACCGAAGACTGCCAAATACCTCTTTGCAAAGAATGTCTAAGCGTGTAAGCATCTCGCTAGTGGTGGCTTTCCAAGTGGTTCTAATTTTACAACTTCAAAAGCAAGAGATGGAACTGGATACTTATTATCGATTTTATAGTCTAGATCTTTCCCCAATTTCTTGTTAAAATACAGACGCTACTTATTCACTTAATAGTCAGGCTTTATCAAGAATAGTTCATTAGATAGTTCAAACTCTTCATTTTACTGTGACTTAGTCTTTTTAGCAGGCTGTTTTCTCCATTTTTAATCTTTATTTTCTTCCTCATTCAATACATTTAATTCATCAAAGGATTTCATGATTTAATCTGACTGCTTTTAAACCAACCCACCAAAAATGTATAAACCATTCAGTTGAGGCTCAATGAGTAATTGCTTATCTTTTGGCTGGAACTGCTAAGCCCAAATAGCCCTTGTAGATTTGAGGGAATCATCGATGTTTTCTGAATAAACTGCTGTCATTTAGTGCATGTATCTCGCTTAAACTTTCTTGCATCAATATTAATAACAAATATTAGTAGTTTTAAACATCTTTTAAATTATCCACATTACATTCATTCTATCAATTTTAAAATAATAAAAATGTTATTATAATTCAAATTTAAATTCTTAGAAAATAAAAAATGATAGGAGGTGCAAATGATGATGATGCTGGCTTTAATTTTGACGATAATGCTGGAGCTGCTAATCAATTCTTCGATCACAGAATGGGCCTAAATAAAAGTAGAGAACTTGAATTAGAGCAGTAGGAAAGAGACGAGAGAACAAATTAATTGCAAAAATAAGTAGATTATCACTTGCTTCCGGCTGAAGTAAGAGACAAAGCCCGCTACGGAGGAAATTACTTAAACATTAGAGATCACAATAAGTAAATGTATTCCCCCTTCTATGTGTTCGTAAGTGGGCATATAGAATCAGGGCAAGTAAACGAATATGATGGACTATGCTGCAAATATGATTTCATAGCAGGAACTGATTGGCAAATTATTGAGGTAAGTCGAATGAAAGTGTTTTAATTCTATTACAGGGTAACAGAAGTGGAGTTTCATAACACAGTTACAAGAGTTAATAGACAAATAGAAGAGTTGTATGGAACTATCCCTTTGAATTGGCTTTTAGCTCAACTAATGTGAGTGGATGGCCTCAAATAGTCTTAACTATGACAAACAGAGATTTCTTTGGTAGAGATTAAATATGCGGCTACGGAACAGTTCATATACCAACTCAACCAGGAACTCACACTCGCTATATAAACTTATTCAGGCCGATTTCAAGTTCACTGCTTTCTTAAGTATTCGGATGGTTTAAAGGTAAAAATGCTGAATTTATTAGTCCAACTGAACTCCTTGCAAAAAATGAGGGCAGGGAGGTAACAAGAGTAGAATCCAGTGGGGTCCTTAAAATATAATTTCATATTACAGTAAAAAATATGGATGACTTCGGCATTTTTCCTTTCAAAGCTTGATAAATATAGTTAATTGTGTATAAAACCCCATGATTTTTTATAAGAATTAAGATAGGATGGTATTTATAAATAATCAAGAATTTAATTATTATTGGCGTAATATTTTGATGATTAGCCCAATTATTAAAACTATTGGCTCGAATAATTTTCCATATAAATTAAACCAATCAGGGTGCGTATATTTATTTTTACGCTAATTTTAATTGATTTTGGGCAATAATAATTAAATTCTTGATTATTTATAAATACCACCCTATCTTAATTCTTAAAAAAATCATGGGGTTTTATAAATAGCATCATCTAATATGAAACTTAAATGTACTTAACAATTCAATCAAACTTTATCAAACTTTATAATTAAATTAAGATTAAATATTTTTTCTCAAGCATAAAATCAACTAAATTTCTTGTCTACTAAATCATTGAGGTCATTTGCTACTTTAATTTTTCTTGAAAATACAAATTTATCTGGCTTCCATATTTTCTTCTACCCAAGCTGACTCAAATACAAAGATGTTTCTTTACTTCTCTCTTGAAACTTTTCAATTATATCTGGGTTTAAATAGTTCTCCACATCAGCTTACTTTTACTTTTTGTTTTATTTTATTATCAAATCTATATCTCTGAAATCATTATCCTTCTCATGAAAATTATAAATAAAATCAGTTACTCCCTCTACTAGCTAATTGCTTTAGTGATCTAACTTTTTCGCACTATATTGTATTATAAATATGATTTAATTTACATTTCATCTATTTTTGAGACAATGTCTGAGTCTTTGGCATGTGTAGAGTAATCAGCACAATCATCTATGATCCTGCTGAAGTCATCAATTATCTGTGAATTGTTTTATCGCTTTTTTTTGAACAATTTATTCTCGGATTCTAGCATCTTAGATTTATTAAAGAATTCATAGATTGATGAAAATCGATTGCCTTGACTGACATTATTAGGTGATGGATTGTGAGATCTTCTGTAATCAAGAATATCCCCATTTTTGTTTGATTCAATAACTTAACTCCCTTTTCTTAATTATCTTCTGTTAGTTATAAACTTGCTCAATATTTGACTTGATTCTGTTAGTATAGAGCTCTTATTCAATTCTACAAAGTTTTTAATTTTGATCTTTCGCTTTGGAGAGAAAAGCTCTTCGATTGCACGAAGCTGCTAATTAGCTTTTGTGTCATCTTATTAAGAAGACTGAAATGATTTATCTTAAGATTTGTTATTTTAAAATATACTATCGAGATTTTGAGTAATGAAGCTTACTTTTTCTAAACTTAATACAGAGGGCATGCTAAATATAAAATAATAAAAGATTGTTTTATTGCAGTAGATTATTGGTTTAATTTTGCTTTCTCTCCTTAATTTCTTAATTTTATTCCAACTATTATTCTTGGCAGCTAATTCAGTCTTGAATTTTGATATTATTTGTTCACTCGGCTAATAGTAAGTCTTCTTTTCATTCATTGAAGAGATGACTCTTTCACAAAACTATTCATACAAAGTTTGATTGTTTATGATTAAATCTATGCCCAATCTGTCGAAGTACCTTAGAATGTCCAGATTTGATTTAGCTTCAAATTTCTTCTTCATAATATCAATACTTTTCTAAACTTATTCTCTTTTTTGTTTATCGTTCAAAATCTTTGTAACTTTAGTTTGAATATCGTGGCCATTCTACTATGATGCTAAAACTTCTTCTTCCAATTAATCCATTATATATCTTGGTTAGCTTTTCATCCTCTCCACATGAATGTATTCTTAAATCGAGTCTTATGACTATTAATGTTTATTTCTTTACCTGTTTGGGCTTAGACTCCCTGAATTTTGCAAATCAATTTTAGGCTACTTTTTACCAAAAACTTGTTTTGCATCAACTAACTTCACTTTCCTTGATTTCTTAAGATCCATAGATATCCTCACACGATTTTAGTTGAAGTATTCATATAGACTTTCATAATTAGAGTAATTTTAATTAGGTTCGTAGAGTTATGAATAAAGTGCAGAAGATTCTGAGTTTCCCAGCTCTGGCTTAAAATCCAAATGAAAATACTTATTTCTCCGTAATTAGTCTCTGATATCATCCAAATTATCTAATTATTTTGACACTTTAAACATCCTTGGCACACTTAACTCACACTAAGAAATAGATCTTGGCTATTTAAACCTTGATATGTTTGATTGAGATACTGAATTTAAATTCGTCGAATTCTAATAACTTATACTAGAACTATTGTTTAATTCTCTCTGAGATTAGAGGTTCTTGATAAGTAGCTGCTAACTTTTCGGTTATAAATTTTACAATTAGTAATTACTCATTTAGCTAACATCTTCTATGGATCTATCTTTTTCTAAAGTAACTCTTGAAGTATTTACTTCTGTGTGACTATTATACTTCACGGAAGTAAAATCTGTTGATTTTAAATTATTTTATGTATTCATTTAATGATCTATAGATAAAATAAATGATTACTGCGCTTTGAGCTATTAATTAATGTTTTGTAGATTGTTTTTAATTCTAGCAGTGACAACTTTTTCAATAGCTTATTTCTTGAGTCTTCTTAGTTTTGTTAAGCTTGGATGATCGTCAAAAAATGCTAATTTAATTTAATAAATTTTAATAATCAATTTAAATGCATAAACTTAAGGTACTGGCTATCCTATTTCAAGATCTTATTATGTTTATTCTTTAGTTCTTTTGATTTATTTTTATAGTGGTTATTTAATTGTAGGTAAATTGTTTATTGAAGATGTCTCTGTAGTGATGTTGGATTATCATTGTAAATGAGAATCATTAGGGTGTTTAATTAATTGCTTGACATGATTTTGATCTTGATGGAATTAGTTTAGCATTATATTATTATTAAATTAAATTGATGAAATTAGCTATTATATTTATTCTAATGTAAAGCATTTTAAAGATAAATATTTTTTATATTGAAATAAATTATATATTCCAAAACATGAATATTTCTTAAAATTAACGAGACTCTTCTACAACAACATCAGTCAATTCATCTATGATGCTTCCAGATATCTAAAAACAGCAGTAAAAGCTTAACAAAACTCTTGCAAATATCAAAATGAAAAATAACAGCAGAGATTCAGTCTAAAGATTAAGATTAGAGCAGTAAAATTAACCTTATCAATAGATACCTTAACAATAATTTTACGAAATGGGGGAATTCACTCAGTAGTTACAAAACAATAGTAAAAAGAGTCATAGAAATAACTATGTGGACAATTATGATTCTAAAAACAGTAATAATACTCACAGCACACATAATTTCATAAATAATTCTTAGACTTAAGCTAGATTTTCCAATAAACAATCTAATTTAAGGGCTTCTGCTCTACTTAATAACACGACTGTTATAGGTGGTTAAAATAGCAATATTTAAGGCAGTTTTATAAGAAATTCTAAGCAAGCAAATGGAATGAGAAAGATACAAATTGATAATAGAAATCATTAAAATATTCAATAGAGTTAGTTATTATTAAGTAGTAACGAAGTATAGATGTCTTTAAGATAAATCAAATAAAAATTTACTGAAAGCTTGAATATAAAACAAGTTTATCATTCATGTTTGGAGAAATAAATTAAAATTCAATTGAGTATACGATAGGATTAAATTTATATAAATTTACTAATTATTAATTTTAATAACAAGGTTAGTATTCCCTCTAAATATTATAATGCTTGTATGTAAATATGATGTTAGAATGATCAAATTTAAATTTAACCAATAAAATTTAATACAATTTTCTTTCATTAAAAATCTCCTTTCATTAATAATAACAGGGTTTATTACTCAAAGTAAATGACCAGTTAATGAATAACAAATAAGTAGAATAAAATTTGTAAGATTTGATACACTCTTTTGTCATGGAAAATAACAAATTTTTAATGGAAACTGATTCACAAAGTCAATATTAGGAACATGATTAACTTGATAAGACTATTGCACAACTCTAATAAGAAATGGGTGTAGATAGTCAGCAGTTTTAGTTTAAGCAACTAGGAAAAATTTAGACTGATAATCGAATACTCCTGAAGTCCTTAGAGCTATAAGACACAAATTTAATCAAAGAAGTTAATGAGTAACAAAATCAAGCTAGGCATCACACTACGATCAGAGGCAGAGACAAGTCAGTTGCCATTCCAAAACGAAAGAAAAAATTAATGATTGATGCTTATGGCGATGACTAAACAGTTACCCAATATTCAAGTACAGGTAGATAGGGGGGAATTGGTTAATCACTTAAGAGAAGTAGCGTTTCATCAAGAAGAAGTAAAAACTATACAAGTAATAATGATTAATCTTCTCAAATGAGAACTTAGTCACCCATGCACATCAGGAAATCAGTCAAATAAAGAAAGAATTTGCTATAGACTTTCGGATAAAACAACTATTAACTATAAGAAGTAGGAGTCTTCAAAAGTTTTCTGCTTTAAAATGACTCTTAATATATTGACTACGTAAATAACGACTTAATACTTAATCTCTTAGACAGCTAAATGATGAAAGAGAGTATGATATCTTTTATGGCTTAAATGATGGGTAACGGTCAATCAAAAGACAATTTCTTTTTAAAAACCAGGTCTGCAATTCAAGATACTCTAGGTCTATTCTTCATTTCTAAAAACATTAGTTAAAATAACTCGGTTGAATTTTATTTACCGAGATTAATTGAAATGATCAGTGATCTACTAGATGTCGAAAGATGTTCTATTTATCTATATGACAAACTAAAAGATGAAATTTTTTATTATTTTTTTCATTTATATTAATCTATTGCAAAGTTATCACAGGAAAAATGAAGGATCCAATTAGTTTTCCAAGATTAGCTTAAAATGTATTATGCCAAGTATTTAATACAGGTTAAAGTGTCTATGTAAAAAATATAGTTAATGAACCTTAAACCGAAGAAATTACATAGTATCTGTAAATTGATCATAAACTTCACTAGGCTACTCGCAATTTTATGATAATACCAATTAAACTAGGCAATAATGCAGTAGGGTGCTTTGAATTAGCGAACAAGAAAGGAACTCAAGATTTTACAGATCATGATATGAGCATAATTTAATAAATAAGTGATGAGATAGCAGGTGGACTAATCTCTTATGAAATGAAACATAATATCAAGAAAGAATTCGATATGGAGGTTAAGCATGTGAAGGGACTTATGGGTGAAATATATCAATAAACCTTAATACCACTTGTGAATGACTTGATTAATACACTTAAACAGCTGCTAAATGCTGAGAAAGTAGTGATATTTATGCATAACAAAGATATTGATCACCTATATTCTTTCTCAACGACTTAAGATTAGCAATAATTTAATCCTCTTTAAAGTAGTAATTTTGGCATAGAAACTATAAGAATGAAGTCAACCATAGGCCTAGCTGGAAAAGCTTTCACTTCGCAATAGATTTGTAAGGATACAGAATCAGGATCATTTAAACTTCTTACTTAAGATGAAAAAGACCTGAATAAACTAAAACTTGAAATGGTAAGAAATGCGCTTTCCATACCTGTACTTGAGAAATAAAACAATACCCCTTAATGTGTTTTACAAGTTTACAATTACGATACTACTATAGCTATTTCTGATTAATTACTTTGGGGATTTTCAGCTTTTGTGGCTTCAGTTATGTTCAACGTAGATCTATAACAAGGAACTATGCTAACACAAGACATTTTAGAAGCTCAGTTCGATTTAGTTAATGATGGAGTTGTCATACTTAATAGTATGGGATTAGTCACTAAAGTTAACAAATCAACTGAGATAATGTTTAATTAATAAAGCCTTAATATGGTTGGAAAACATATTTCTGAATTGCTAACACCATCAAATAATCACTTATTCCATACTTTTAATGAGTAAGTCTTCCTTTATTTAAAGTTAAAATTTAGATTATTGCTTACCAATATTTTCTTATTTTGATTATTTTAGAGTGATTGAGAGCAAGCAGTTTTAAATGCTATAAAATACTGAATTAATTACATAGAGAGGCACAGAAACAAATAAATAAGATCAATTAATGAAAATACCCATAAATTACTATGTTAACAGGCTAAATTAAATTAATAAAAGAGCTTATGGTTATTGTTTAGTGTTACAGCCAATCATAGTAGTTTAAAATTGATTAGTTGAGATTCTTATCTTATTAAGAATAAGTTAAGGGATGTTTTTATTAAATTAGATTTATAATTTTAATTTAATAATTATATATTTACGAATCTTTAACATAATAATGAAGACAAATCTATTTTCATTCAAGAAGCTAAATAAACCTTAGTATTTAATAATTAAAATGTAGAAACATTTCAAAAATTAATTGTAACCCATAGATATTAATGGTTTACTTTGCGTTACTTCTTAACTTCTAAAGCAACATTAAAGTCAACTCATTAAAGCAAGAATAGCTCCTACTATATGTATTTAGCTAGTGCGCTTACAATTTCAACTTTCACAGCATATCAATATTAAAAGCAAGCAAATTAACATTAGCAAACCTACTTGAACAAGCTTTTCTAACAATCTTTGATCGCAGAAGCAGAGCACGGTACCAATAAGAAAGATCCATATGAGAGATCTAGGAATAAGATTCCATTAGATAGTGATGCTTTAGTCATAGGAGGATCCTCTAATCCTCAACTTGCAAAAGCCATAGAGGAACATTTAGGAGTTAAGCTGGCAAAAACTAAGTTAACAAAGTTTGCTGATGGAGAAACTCATATAAAAGTGCTAGATAATGTCAATGGCAAAGATGTTTACATTATTCAACCTACTTGCCCACCTGTCAATCAAAATTATTTGAATAATGATCTATGATCTATCATTTAAAGATATTCTAATTTTTTGATTTATGAATGAAAATGTGATGGAATTATTCTTGACAGTCTCAGCAGTTAAAAGAGCAGGAGCTGCTTAAGTAACTGTAATTACCCCTTACTATGGTTATGCAAGATAAGATCGCAGACATTATTGGAATGTTCCAATCAGTAATTCAGACATCGCTCACATTTTGGAATATATGGGTGTCAAGAGAATTATAGGTGTAGATCTTCACGCTTCTTAAGCATAAGGATTTGTCTCTCCAAACACTGTTGTTGACAATCTTGAAGGTGGATTTGCTGGTCTAAACTTCTTCCTCAAAGAAATTCCAAATAAAAAAGACATTGTAGTTGTTTCTCCTGATGCTGGTGGAATGCATAGAGCAAAGTCATTCCATGACCACTTTGCATACTTTGGATATGGTGGGGATCAAGTAGGTCTTGCAATGATTCACAAAGAACGTAAAGCTGCAAATTAAATCGATTCCATGCAACTTATAGGTAATCAAAACCCCAAAACCCTTTCAGTAGTTTGATTGAGTTTTTGATTGATAAAAGTAGACTATTAGTGCATACTTTATTAGGGTTTTAAAAGGTTTATTTAGGGGTTTAATGTTTAAATGTAATGTTTATTAGTGTGTATTAGAGGGGTTTTATTTTTACTATTCACTCAAACAATACTTTTGCATCATGAGGCAACTTTCTAAACTTTATTTCTCCTATCCAACTTACAATTTAGTCTATTGTATGCTCCGCTCTATGGTTAGGCTTAATGATTATCTACTCAGCCATATATTTCATTTTACCTTTTATCTTATTCTACTCTAGATATTGCTGTATTCTCTGCTTAGAATCTTTCTCTCTCTTACAGCTATAGTAATCATTTCTTGGCATATCGCATTCAGCAATAATTGCTGCCAGAGCCCATACATCTCACTTAATATCACCATCTCTCCAGTCCTCCCTTTCTGGGAAGTATCCAGGAGTACCATAGACGTTGCCAAGACCTGAAGCTTCAACTCTTTATGATCTATTGAAATCAATTATTACTA
>ARYC01020764.1:0-28881 GCA_000711775.1 Oxytricha trifallax
GAGAATGAGTAAAGTATCTATTACAGCTGCAGCATGCAGTAATGGAGAATTGCTGTTTACAGTGAATAATGGGACCACTAATAGCTCGACATTCATTAATTTCTTGATTTTATTGGTGAAACACCTTAGCAGGCTCGACCCCTCGTGGTAAACTAATTACCTGATTATTGTGGATAACGCGCCTTACCACAAAAGTTTTGCAGCATTAGAGGCAGTAAAGAAGATGGATTTGCCTCTTCTATTTCTGGGGCCTTACTAGTTTGATCTCGCCCCAGTGGAACAGGTCTTTCGATGCATCAAGCAGCGAGATCTCAACGAAACAAGATGCCCAGTCTCAACAAAGTAAATTTCATTAATGTATTAATTTATTATTAGGAGGCAGTTATCAAGATACATCCAGCTACTTGCATTTTAGATATCAAATATCGACATGACTTGGCTTGAAGCAGCATTTCAAAGAGCACTAGTAGCTGCTTTAAAACACTTGAGTCTGCAAGACGTATGATGCAGTCTCAACTCGTTGGCAAACTATCAGCAACTTTATTAATTGGTTTAGAATTTCATAAACTCAAATCGTCAAAATTTCTTTGTTAAGTCTACTTGACTCTCCAGGAAATGAGGAGTCACTGCAGTTCATGCTGCTCTATCGAATGGTGGTAAAATTGGTGAATTTCGATAGGCTGAGGCAAAGTTAGGTAGGTATTAATCATTTTGGTAAGTTTGCATTGATATGTATCAGATCTAAATATTAAAATCAACCAATAAAAAAAAAAAAGTAGTTTAAACATTCATGAAAGTAATGGCTATTATATTTTCAGTTATCCACTTTTTGATTTTTACTCTAATTATTTTATTAGAGCTTAAATGACAGATTAAAGGATGAAAATGATTTAAGCTTCCAAGAGCTAGATTAAAAGAGTGGCGAAACAGGAAGAGAAACAGTTTGACATTAGCGAGATATTGGATGCACGCAAGACTGATATTGGCTTTGAGTATTTCGTTAGATGGGAAGGATATGGTCCTAAGTACGATAGTTGGATACCAGAATAAAACTTAGACGGAGATTGGGCAAAAGATGAAGCTGAAAAGTTTATAATTGACAAGAAGTCTGAGCTGTTGGATGTGAAAGTATATTAGCAAAAATGCACCGCTCGCCATAAATCACTGAGGAATGGTATAATTATCGCCTATGGTGACACAAGAACTGGCAAATTTATAAAAGTCGTGAACTCCGAGGATGCCTACACAAGTACTTTCCCTCCGGCTATTAAGCGAACTACGAAGCAGAAAATCTAAGGTATAGAGGAGAAGAAGAATGAAAACAAGCCAAAAACAATTATTGCAGAGGAAGATGAGGATCACAATATTAGCAAGTCTTTGCATATTAGTGAAGAACTGAGAGACTTCGAATGTCCTTTCATAAACTACTCTAACGAATTAGAAAAGAAATTGACCGACAAGTATGACAGTTTTCTAGACATCAATTATGGGTCGATGATTTTGTAGACGAGGGAATAGTTCCTAAAAGGGGCGTACAAGCAGATTCTACAATAATTTAGGACTACTCAACTTTACTCAGTGGAAGTTCAATAATTACCGCCCCAAGATATATTTAAGAAGGCATATTGGCATCCAGGAAAACAAGATCAATCTACCCTCACGTGTTTTATAACAGCAAGTAACATGGTGGCTGGAGGGCCATTATTCGATTCTCCTTAGAAATTTCATGCCCTGTACGAGTCAAGGACTCACATGTCAAATAAAAGAAAGTTAGAGATGCCTTGGGAGGAAGAATATTGCTACAAGAATTTCCCATTTTTATTCTTTGACCCTAAAGATGATCAATGGTACAGCCCAGTTTTCATTGATTAAATATCAGGTGTTATTCTTCGTAATATGAAAGAAAATAAACACTAAGGATGGTGGGGTCTCTTGTAAACCAACAACCCGTATAGCAAGTTCATTATTCAAGTTCTAGTGATAACTTCCACCCTTGAAAATGGCGTAGTTAAAAAATATTAGCAGTGTCATGCCGCAGCAGTGGTAAAAGATAATGACAAATGGCTGTTACTAGACTCAGCTGAGGAAGGCCCTTTAGAGATTACCCCTGATGGGGGATAACTCAAAGAATGGTACGACGGAGTATATACTGCTTGCAATCTGTCCAGATAATCCACCTCCTAGCAAGAGAGAGGCTTTTAAACGATAATGGTACCGTTTCTTGAATGGGGAAAAAGTGATAAAGGAAGGTGGTAACAGGATGAAAATTAAAAGCAGCAGGAAGAGCTCACAAAAAGATCGTAGAACCAATCCACACAACAAAAGCAATAAATAAAATAGATCCAACAAGCAAGCAATACCATAGAGCATTCCAAGGAAATCTAGAAGCAAACAACTTATTCGCAAGAGAGCAGATAGAGGGAGAGATATGGATGCAAAGACAGCATTGTTTGACAGCACTTCGAATGGGAGACTGAAGAGGAAATTAATTAACTCAGATCGTGAGAGGGCCAGACTCGAGACCCTTCAAAAATGTTAGGCATAAATCATGCTTGAGACGGAGATCACTTTCGGGAAGTTGTAAAAGTACATAGAGACCATCAAAAAATTGATGGTGCTGCCATTCCCAGATTAATTATAGAAGCAGTTACTTGCTCCGGAGAAGGATAGAGAAATCATTAGTGCTGCTTATTCCTGGGAGCCCTTCGCGGTCCAAGGTCGAGGCTGGATCACTTCAAGCAGTAAATGATAAGTGACGGTGGCGCTCTCTAAATACAAGCTGAATCAGAAGAGAGCGAAGTAGTTGGATAGAACTGGTTGGAATTGAAATTTGAGAAAGTTCTGCTCTAGATCGAAGAAAATCTCTATTGCTTCATATATAAAATGCTTCAGGACAACCCGACAATACCCCTTCCTTTGTCACACGCGTCAAACGCATTATTTCAAAAACTAAGGCTACTGGTCTCTAATGGCGGTACGATAGTGAGATTAAGCAGCAGAAGGCTAACATGATTAAGGACAATGACCCCAGGAAGATGCCTGATGATTCGATGGAAGCATACCTTGCAATTGAAAAGATTATTAAGAATTTATGAGCTGTAATTTAATTTTGTTTAATTTTAAAATAATAAAGTAAGTATTTCAAATTTCATTTCACTTTATTTAAACATCTTTTATATAACTCATAGAAAATATTTTTAAATTATATATTTTTAAGTTTTCCAAAATTGTTCTATTTTAGCTAACAACTAGTATTTTGATTTATTTATTGTCAATTGATTATGTTTGTTTAAAAAGAGCTCTTGTATAGTTCTCTTAAATCTCTTTAATATATTATGAAAGCAATTGTAGGCATAAGTATATGCTAAATATTGACTCTGATGATGATGATTAACGAGTTATACCCAAATTAATATATTTAACAATTCACTGTTTAATGCTAAAATCAAATCATCAATTCTAGTCGTGACGTAGACGTATCTGAAGTGAGTTGACGTGGCAAGTAATGAACTAGAAAAACTCCAAAAAACCACCTCGCCCCCCCATTCCACTTCTCCAAGTACCGAGATGCATATGAGACAAGAGCCTAGCTCTTAACTTGGAGTATCCCCCGTAGAGCTCGCAGAGATCTGTTTCCTGTAAACAATTAAAGCGGAGTCTGGAGAAAACTCATACCAGAGGTTCCAGCGTTGCTGAGATAGTAGTCTATTTCCTTTAGCTAAGGTAGCCTCATTAACCCGAACTGGTGTGGGAGGAAAATCATTATCGTTGGCTTCTATGGTTCTCATCATCTCACTTTTGAAGGTTGAGCACGACCTTCATCCTGCTCCCTATTACCTAGGAAGCTGAACTCATGCCAGGTAGCTCATATAATGCAGGGAAATCCTTAGCGTGCAGTCAACTCGAGGAGTTTAGGAACTGACAGATCGAACCCCGCCGAGTGGCCCCTAATTCGATGAACCCAGCAACCCTATGCCTACCCTCAGCATGCCTTAGTGTAGTAGAAAGCTCCTAAACATTGATTCTTATTATCTAAAATAATTCATTATTAGTAAAAAAGGCTTAGAAACATTGAAAAAATTCAAGAATTTTCAAAAATTTCTATCTAAACAAAGAAATATAGGATAAATTCTTGCTTTAATGGATATCGAAGTAATAGATCACTGTAGTCCATTTTTTATTTATGATAATGAAAATTATTTCTGTTTTTACAAATCTCGTATTTATTTATTTTAAATTTCAAAAATTCACAATCGATATTAGATTCATTTAAAAGGTATGGAATGAACAAACTTAAGATAAAACTTATCCGAAGAACTAATTAGTATAATTTGCGGTATAGCTTTTGGTCTTTGAATGTTGATATGCAACAGCCTCTATACTGTTGGCTTACTAATGAAATTGTTTGGTGGGGTCTTCCCCTTTTAATGATTATGCTCAGGGGGTCTTTGAACCCTCGATGCGAGTTAATTATTATTATTATTATTATTATAATTTGCGGTATTAAAAGTACTTTGTCGCTATTAAAAAGGAATAAATTAAGAATTATAAACTTCAATATAAGATTAATGACTTTAACATAATATTGCATACAAATATAATCATTATCTTAATTATTCATTACTGTATAAAAAATAAAAAAATATGTTTGTATTTATGCTTATTAATATTGGCAAATAATCAATAATTCACCAAGTATTAATTGATTTTTGAATCCCCATTTAATAATAATACTTTCTAATTAAAATTCAAAAAAACACCTATAACATTAAATACATACTTTATTTATACTACTATTCAAATAATAAAGTAGAATCCCAAAAATATGTAAAAATTGCTGTCTAAGAATGCACTTGTTAAGACTTCGACTAATAAAGTTCTGTCATTTATTCAGTTTTGTTTAGTTGGGATGTCGGTTCATCTGATCCCATGGACTTAAATATTGGCTTTTGCGAATTATTTAATAATATGACTTTCACTTTTAGGAATAAATAAAAATATCATATATATATTTACTACCAAGTAAGTCTTCCATCACTTAAGATTATAAGTTTAAATGAAAATATTCCAAATATTATATAATTAATAAATAGATCGCTAATTATTAAAAATAGGTTGATTGCAGGAAGATAATGAGCATTTATGATAATCTGTAATTAGTTTAGTGAAATTTTTTCTTATGTTGTTGGTTTAATTTTATTCTACATATATTAACTGTGGAATTTTTTTTTATATATATTATTCAATTGATTTAAAAATATCTGAATATTTATTAGATTTATAAGCCATTACAAAGTTTTTAAACATTACAACCAAAAATTATTTCATAAAATTTACTTGGCACTATTTAGTAATAATGTTAATGCTTAAATAAAATAAAAATGTTAAAATATTCAATCTTAGGGATGTTGATAAATAAACAAATTAAAAAACAGTTATAAATTGTTTATTTTAATCACTATAGAATTTAAGAAACATTATGAAGCAAAAAAATTATATTTTAACATTCTTTATTAAGCTAATCTATCATATTTTAATATAAAAAGAAAGCCAGCTAAATATATTTTGAAAACATATAAATGTTATTCCGTAATAGTTTAATATAATGATATTTAGAAATGATAACATAAGACTATCTATTGATGAAAAGAGTATGATTCATATAAATATTCGAAATAATTATGATTTATTTAATATTATATAATTATAATAGTTTTGATTTAAAATAATCAAATTCATTTCTAATAAATGAAATAATACTATTCAATAAAAAGGAATTAAATGGAGATATCTCTTAACTCGTCACAATCAAAATGATTTATATAAACTTACATTCTCCCTATCTAAGAACTATTTAACAATCAAATGTGCTTATCGCCCTTATAATTTATTCTTAGAACATGATGCTTCTTTCAAAGCTGAAAACATAACAAGCTTCCTGAGCAGAGACTCAAGCTTTCAACAGACTGCCACAAATTAGAATATCAACTTCTTCATATGCTAGATGCCTAAAATAAATATTTTATTGCAGTACTTATTGATTACAAAATTTCCAGGGTCACTTAAAAACTTTCTTTTCAATTCTACAATTCATTTTTTGCCATTCTAAAAAATTCCTAATTAATAGCCTAGGGCATTCTAGTTCTTTTAGTTCATTAAAAAATGACTTATCATATATCTGAAAAAAACTGACTTGTCTGGATTCTAGTCTCATTTCTTCATTAAAAATTAGCTAATAAATTGATTCATATACCACCTAGTTAATAGATAATTTAATACTCCATCAATAATCCACTGTTATATTCATTTTTTAAAATACGCATAAACTTAATCAACTGCTCAGCTAATAAACACTAATCACAAACATTATCATGGAAAATAAAGAAGAAAAACTTCGACAAATTCAGGTTTAAATTATAGGGAAAAACAACAGGCAGTTTAACCAACTGTTAAAAGAGATTTATAGCCGAAGACAATAAAGAGGCCAAGTTAGCCCTGAACCAAGTAGTAGGTTCCTCAACCTAACCCATTCTCAATCAAACATTATCTTAATTCATAAGACTCCATGCTCAATTGATTTAAATTAATGAACTAGTAAGAAATAAAAAGAGAAAAATAACGATGTGGCTCTAGTTCTCAAAACATCTTGACAATCCATCTATAATTCCTTATAATTTTTTGAATCCAAGAATAAAATATTCTATAGAAAAGATTATGCCTTATCTCTTATCAACTTTATAAGACATATAGACTATAGAATCAAGAGAAATGAAGAAATACACCAAGTAGATCAGTTATTAATTAAGTAATTTCTCTAATAATGATTACATAAATGTTTTGGGGGGGGTAAGTTTCCTTCACTTTTTTTTAATTATAAAAAATTTAATAAGTTTTAAATAAAACATAAAATTTGACATTTTATGACTCATTAATATTGAGAGGATATTTATACATCATTTAAGAGGTTCAAGAAAATATAGTCTCACATTATATAGGTATGGAAAGAATAAAATAAATTGAATTAAATTTTCAATAACAAATGGATACAATATTTGGAATTACTATGAGATCAGAGAGGACAAAAAAATGGTTAAGATATAAACCAAAAAATATCAGATGTTGTAATTTTCAGGAGAGATATTGACTAATTGAATAATAAATCGAGTATAATTATATGAATGAAATAGTTCAGAAAGTGGTAGATAGATGTTATAAAGACTTATTTAATAATAATTTTTTTTTAAAAAAAAGTGCAGGAAACTTCCCTAAATTCTTTTTTATACCGGCGCAGGAAATTCACTTTCAAGTTTTGGCTGATGAAATACTTCCGCTATAAGCAATTAAGATATTCAAAAGCGGAGAGAATATTGCTCTCACATAAATCTACAATATAATTCATCACATAGAAAGGGATGTAGAAAACTGAGATAATTAATGAAACTAAAGTCCGAAAAGCAAAAATCAATGTGGATGAAGTTATCATGCTGACAATTACATAAGTGTAAATAGACTTGACAATAAAATAATTCTATAGTATCTTAAATTTCTAATTTGAATTAAATATTTACTACATTTAAAATAACATGATCTTTACCATTATTTTAACTCGGCAGTCCTTAAGACCTCAATGTAATTTAATTAGTGATATCTATTATTACTTTTATTTGATGGTTCTTTCTATCAATAAATTTGTGAAATAAATTAGAGGATTAGTAGAGACACATATAATAAACTATTACTTTTACAAATAATGGCAAATATGAAGAATAAAATAATCAGGATATAGCGTTATTAAGAATTTAATTTCTAATTTATATTTATTTTATTACATTTTAATATTTATATTAGAATAATTTTATTTTAAATAATTTTGTATTTTAATCATTCAATTGTGCCATCATTTTCTTAATTATGTATATTACCCTTTAAATTAACACACGATTTTATCAAATAAATACTTAAACAATAATTAAACCAATGTTTTTTTGTATTTAAACAAAAGAGTTAGCTTTTATTATGGATTGCTTCACAGTAGAATAATAAAATAATAATAATAATAATTAACTCGCATCGAGGGCTTAAAGCTCCCTGAGCATATCATTATGAAAGTACAGTGTCCATTTTAGTGTTTGGAGGGAGCGACTTTCATCATTCCGTAGCGTTTTGTTCCTTTTTCTTCTTTCCTCTTCTGTCTCTCGGTATTACATTGTTAATACAAGGGAATTTTCTTGGTTTGAATTTCCATCTGGAGACTCCTTTGTATAGGAAAAGGTGCTGACATTTTCATGTGATTCCACTGCTGAATAACTTGGATCTCATTATAGGAGACCTAAACTAAATGTTTAGTTTAATGGAGTTTTTGAGTTTGATTATTTTTAATTTAACACGTGAGCGGATCTTTTGGGTAATGTACTTAATGAGCTCAACTGTATCTTTCTTTGTGTATCTAAAGCCATCTAGGTAGAGATCTTCCATATCTCTATTGGTTTATAAGAAGGAGATAGCGTTGAAATCTGTGTCTTTAGTGCTTTGAGTGAGCTAGCAAGTGGAAGTGTCTTAGTGTTCTTTGAAGTATTCTAACTTGGTTTCCTTAGGAAGGGAATGAAATAGAGAGCCGTGTTATAATTTAGCACACTGCCATCTATGTAATTGTCTTAGTGTAGTATCTGTATAACTGTCGTAATGGTCAGTCATCTCTTAGATGGGCAAAGAACTTTCTAAAACTTTTGGCCAGAATTCATTCATGATTTTTCTGTTCTGGTCGTAAATCTGTTCGGGTTTCCTGAGCAGAATTGATTTCTGAGCTCAGGTTGACCTACTAAATAGGGAGAGGATTAGTAGACATATCTATTTGCATAGGTTCATCGTCTTGGAAGACAGTGCGTTCTGGAGCATCTTGAACCTTTAGGTTAGAGTTAAGAACTTGATTAGCATCTTTCAGTGCTTTCTCAACTAGTTAGATGTTAGCTGAGAGATGAAAGGAGAGACTCTTAGTTAGTTCAACCAAGTACTCAACTATGGCGACTAGGGCGTCAGAAGTGAAAAGTTAGCAGAGTCTTTAGACGTGAAGATTATTGATAAGGAACAAGAGCTTTAAGCCATTTCAACGTTAGTTTAGCTAGCCATTGCTATTAACTAGTTTACTGTAGTTAGTGTAAGGCCTAGTTGTTAGGTGATGGTTTGAAAGAGGGTTAGTTCCATTGCAGTGTTGCCACCAGGAGAAGATTTAAACTCCAAATTGAATAGCTAGGAGGTAAGTCTGGAAACTTGGGAAATTTGTTAGGTGAAAGAGGTTTTTCCGGGATTCAAAATCACTTTGGCTTCTTAGAAAGTGGAAGCGGATAGATTGGCTGATTGTTATATGAACTGTGGGAGAGAGGTCTACTTGAGTCGATGATTTTCTAGAAGACGGGGATCTTTGGTAGGGCCTAGGTTCTAAAGCTTAGAGTTATTCCTAGGTCCTGATTTTAGGAAGGTCCTTGGTTTCTTGGGGAGAGACTGGTTAGGTCTCTGGTCGAGGAGCGCTGATTAGTTGAGTCTCTAACCAGGTGTCTATTAACGCCATACGTATGATAGTGTGAGTTATCTTGTATGGAATGACCGAGGGTCAGGTCTCTGTACCTGCATATTAATATAGAGCTACTTAGCAAGTAAATTTCTAATTTAATAATGTAGAATAATATTCATTTTAACGTGCAATCATCTTCAGTATTTATTAATGTGATGTATAAGCTTACTGCAGTAATATCTTAAGTCATCCCAGAAACTTACTTCTATTTTTTTTATTTCTAGGAGTTTAAATAAGACAGTGATGCCTTATTGTTAATTGGTTTATTTGATATAAAAATACCTTAATTAACTAACTCGAACTATAACAGCCTATGGTTCAACTAATTTCTCTTTATTAATTTCATGACACTTTTTGCCTATCAAATTAGTTTAACCTCATTTTTAATGGATTATATTATTTTATCAATTTATGTTATTGCCGTTCTAATAATATTCTGTGTTCATAGGAAATTTTTATGATATTCTTAAAGTTATATTAAGATTCCTAATTTTTATTTTTTTAAAAGCTATTCTTGTTTTATTATATATTTTGTAATAATTTCACAATTAAATTAAACAATTATACTTGTTGGATTAAAATTAACTAATGAAAAATCAAGACTCTTTCTTATCTAGGAAGAACCTTTAAAAAATAGCAAAGAGCTTTACTCAAATGAGCACTCATTTCATCTATAGTTAGCCTATGATTTTTCTATTTGAAGTGTCTATTTGCAAATTGTTATAATGGAAATGTCCCCACACATAATTCAATTACTATGAATTTAGGGATGATTCTCAAGCAACACTAACTCGGCAACCTATTCAAATAATTTTGATTAAATATACTTAATTGTGTAATTTTAATTAAATATTTGTTTAAAATAAGAAGCATATAAATCTTTTCAAATATTAACTTGATCATTAATATTATTATACAATTGTATTTAATGAAAATAATTTGAAATTTTCATACATTTGATAATGAAAATCTAATTATTTAAAAGGTTCCAGTTCCAGGAAATATAGCAACTAATTATAGTGTATTTTTAAATATGCTAAAATGTAAGTCATAAATATTTTTTATGTCAATTTAGCTGACTAAAAGTATAAATTAGATGAATACCCTTTGATAAGCAATGACAATTAATTTTATAATATCTAAATTTATTTTAAGCACTTTTGAATTTTATATTTATTTTACTTTTACTTTTTAAATATTCTTATTAATAATTGAAGTGCATTATTGAGTTTACCAAATTTTATATAAGTTTTGTGCTTGATAAATACAAAAAGTTATCAGAATGAAGAATTACCTTTCTCAATCTAAAATAAATATGGGTTAAACATAAAATCTGGTTTTTTTCAAAGTAAAAACTTGAATACATGTTCCCAATTATTTAGATAAACAAAAGACTATTAGTATTCAATAAAATACTGATACCATGCTTAATAAATTGAAGATATTTATATTATATTAATTTCTGTATTTCTAATTAAATTTTCACTTAGATTGGTATTATTTGTAATTAATTATATTTTGAAGTTTAGTTTATAACTTAGCAAAAGTTTCCTTTTTAAGCATACTCGTTCATTAAAATAGCCAGAAATTTATCGACATGCAGATTTTACTGAAGATTTGCAGTTTATATTTACTAATGCATCAATTAAATTTGATATTATCACTATAATTTCTAGTTTTTAATATTTTTAACATAAATTTATAAGAATTTATAAGGATTATGAAGCAGCATCCTGGGTTCTATAAAAATGTAAATTTTATTATATACTAACAGCTGAGTTTAAAATTAGTTTATCATTGCACAAAAAAAGATGATGCAGTACCATATTTGTAGTTTTTCGATGTTTCCTCTAAATACTAGATCATGAAAAACTTCCTTGGCCCAACATCAATATTGCTAGTTCACATAATCATTCAAGGTTAAGTGTTTGAATTTACAGCTTCATTTGGGAAGGGTTATAAGCTAAAACTAATAGAATTTACTAGATTTAAGTGCTACACCTCGTGATTCTCTCATTATTTTCTAATGTTTAGATATCTTGGAACTTTTGAGAGGACAAATAATTTAAAAAAATACTTGTCTTATGAAATTAATCTAGGTTATATTAACTTGGCAGCGAATTGCAAAGAATGAAATAACAAGTATTTGACAAAAAGATATCCACAAATATCTAGGGATAAGTCTCTTGATTAAAGTTATTTAAAAACTATATTTAACAGGCTTCTTGGGGTAAAAAAATTTAAGTTCTAAAATTCTCTCTAATTTTACCATCAATAACTATCAAAATTATTTTGAAAATTAAAGTAACTATTTTTTTATTAATATGTTTTTTACTAAGTCAATCATGCATTATATTAGGTGTGTTTTCTTTATTGATTGATTCTACGAAAAAATTTTCATGTCTCTCTACAACAAAAATTGTGTAGATATCAAGATCAAAATAATCATGACTTGAAATTCATTAAAGTTGGCTTTTTTGTATTGATTGCTATTCTTATTTTAATATTTTTGAAAAAGTTTAATTTTAGCAAAATTAATAGTCCATAGCTAACTTAATTTAATATTTAAAATTCTAAGAATCTCTCAAATACACTAAAGGATTGTCTTAGATATGCTATAAATAAACTCATGTAAATTTCTTGGATCTTAATGTTGAAGGATCCTTGATCGTTAATACTAAAAACAAGATTCAAGGAGTAAATTGTAAGAATTGAATGAATGATGGGTAGATTTAGTGAGTTTTTTTTAATTTTCTTAGTTTAATGGAAACCAATTTCATCTAATACTAACACATAATTTCCCAAAAAAATAAATCTAATTAAACTGGCAATTAAAAACTATTTAATTAAAGGCTCTGAAAGTTACCAAACAGGAAGCATGATATAACTACAATGGTATGGTTATCAAATACTAATAATGTATTAATAACTGAGATTGAGACCAGAAAAATAATATTTAGAAGCCTGTAACCATTTATAGAGAAAGAGTTATTCAATACTTAAACCAGTTGAAAATGGTTCTTATATTTAATGTGATTTATATTATTACTTTTGATGCGTTTTACTAATAAAAGATGTTTAATTGGTTTGATAAGGTGACCGTTAAAATAAAAATTAATTATTATAAAATCTCATAATTATTATTAAAATGTTCAGGTTGCTTTTTAATAGAATACTCTAGAGCTACTACTACTACTACTACTACTACAGTACCCTAATTAGATTTTAAAAAGCAACCTGAAAATTAAGTGGTTTAACAGTTACTATATATTATAAGTCTAATTAAATTTTATTTCTAACTCCCATCCCCACTCAAACCATGTTGCTTGAAGATGTCAGGATGTCCTCCCTTAAAAAGAGCAGGTCGTCGTCTACCATCCATCTCTCCCCTTCGCTCCTGCTTCCTCTCCATTTGTACGAATGTCATGAAGCCTGACCGCTCCCTCTTCACATTTTCCGAGAGAGATTATAAAAACTATTAGAGATGATGAGCGTTAGCAAAGCTAACCCAAAGATGATGAGGTAAAATGTGGATGGTATTCTTGGTGAAGAAAATACTCGGCTTCATCGTTTTTTGGTTGAGGAAGAAATACAGTTCAGGGTCATGGCTAGGGAACTCTTCCCTCCCATAAAGGGCAAGAAAGAATTACAGAATGCACCTGAAGACACGATTGAGGACCAGACAATGGCTGAAGATCTCAGATTACCCGACTCTACCCATTACAGATAATAAGATGAATATTAAAGTTACGACTCAGACTTGATTAATTCATCAACTTATAAGCTTTAGAAGGAGTCACCTAAGTTATAAGTAGCCGTTGAACCTTTCGACACTGGCTTTATATCAGATACGATGGCCTAGGGAGTGACAGCTCCTCTTTGCCAATAATCATCATTAAAATGCCTGCCATTAAGGAAAAGTCCAAACGACTTAACTTCAAATGAAAAAATAAAACAATTCAAAAAATAACTATTTAGTTCCAACGATTTACACAATAAAATAGCCGCCCTAATTAAACAAAAACAACTCAAAAAACAGCAAGTTTAAGATAAAATGTTGTAATGAAAGTTTGTAAAACCTTCACAAGATTAAGCGCATTTAGAGAGATATTATAAGATTACCATCAGATTGATAAAGGAGGCTGAACGCAAGGAGTGCGAAGCTTTAAGAGATCAACTACGCTATGCAACCTTTGGCCTACATGCTATTACTAAATCGAGGGAGTCACGTATTCAACAGGAGAACTTCTAAGGCCATATATGTTGTAGGAAGCTGATTAGGAGTCGCCTCTTTTAGAAGAATAGATTTTACAAGCACACCAAGAATTGCATTTTGAAGCCTGAGTGCCGTCTATATATTTAGAGCAGGTATAGAGAAGGGTGATTGATGTGATGTAACGACTTTATAAGACCCCCGAAGAATCATTGTCAAAGTATATTAGTACTCTTTTCAGGGATACCCTATAAACAAACTGATTTTCAAAAAGAACTCTAAGAATAGTTGACAACGCTAGGAAGGTCCAATAATCCAAACATGATAACAGATTACTTGGTAAAATTTGGGCAAATCAATATACTCCAAAAGAAAACACCTATTAACAGTTCCTGGGTAAGATAAAGCTTTAATCAACTATCTAAACGTTCAAGGAAAAGCATTAAGATGATTCATCTTTCGCAGCTAGCAGAGGCCCTCTAGATTAACTTTATTCACCTCAATTATAATTGAATGGGCCCAAACCTCAAGTCAAAATCCTCAGTAACTTGTTGTTGAATGACTCTGATGAGACTTAAGATAACGAATAAAACCAGAAGTTAAGAGCCCCAATACCATTAACTAGAGATAATTCCTTGTATGACTAAGAAATTGTTTCCATAATCCAGAATAGCAATTCTTTAAGATCGAAAATACTGGCTACTCTAGAAACTTTGAAAAGTAGTGCAAAATGGACAGACCATCATGAACTGTGGTGAAACAACTTAACCTCCCTATTTATAAAATTGTTGGATGAATGGAGAGAGTTGGTGAAATCTAAAAAACACGACCTGCTCCAGCAATTGGTGAAACTGGAAGGCCTTACGAATCAGGGTTCACTTTTAGATCTCTCCCCACTTATTGACCTCCTATTGTTAGAATTCATTCCTAGAAAAGAGTGCCTAGTAAAACCTCCAGATTATTCGAAAACAAATAAAAAGCAGAAGCGAGTGATGCCTAAGCAATTTATGTAGTAATGGAACGCTCTGGATTAACAACTGAGGTCCAACTTAATGGTTGTTGAAAGAGTAGTAAAATGTGCTATTGTTTAATCTTAAGAGTACAAACTCGTGCCGATTCTGTGCCTAGAAACATTAATGAAGAACACCATCTTTGCATTGCAGTCGTTGAAGAAAAAAACAACCATTTAATAGATTTCGATGACACGTAGTGTTAATTGGCAGCCATGGGTAGTGACAAGAAAGCTTGCGTTATAGTAAGAGGTCTTGGAACAAATGGAGCACCATATGTCTTATGTAATAAAAGAATCAACTGTAAAGGCATCCACTTTGAGATCAGCTGTAACTTGGTTAGAAATACTACCAGCTTAGCTCGAGTAGCTATAGCTCTGGGAAAGTAAGGAAGCTAATCCAAACTTTACGATGATAATGGGTAAGAGCAATGCGAGCCAGTTGCTTAATTCTAGAGCATTCTTATTGGAAGATGCTAATGGCAGAGATATAGTGTATGACAACACTATAGAAATCTTATATACTACTTTCAGACCCAGTAAATAGCCAATGATTCCTGGCTTGTCAGTTCTAAATAACTCCCGTGGTCCCAAGTAATCTCTGTCAGACACCCCAAAAAATAATGTTGAGGAAGAAACTAAATAGATACAATGACCTGAGCAACTTCAGGAGACATTGTTTAAATCCTCTAATTTGAGGAGTACTGAGACGATGGGATTTGTGATGGCTTGCTGATCATTTTTACTTTCTAGGGATAATCAGAAAATTTGAGAACCAAAACACGCGATGTAATAATTTATTTGCACTCAATAAATGATATTATCATAGCAGCTGTTTAAATCATTTTATTTCTTAAGACTTGAACTATCCTCACTTCTAAAAAGCTAACATGGACTTACTCATTCTCACACGTAACTAATTAATTCCTAATAAAGATTAAAACTCATCAATACTCCTCTACTTACCTGCATGACTATTCAACATCAACTGAATTATAACTTTCGTATTATTCTCTAACTCTCTTTAAGATAATGTAGTAAACTAAATAACATTGATCATTGAGGATTACATATTCAGGATTAAGCACAAAAATGGGTAAAATTTAGACAAGTGCTATATTACTTTAAACTATGTAGAATAAGGTGGTCATTTTATAAGAAAGTTCAATTATATATCTTGAAATGAGAAGAGACAGAATGATATGAATTCAAGCATAACTCAAAGAATTCTATTTAGGTAAGCTACTTTTTTGAATTAAAATACCATAAATATCAGATATTAAATAACTACTTATTTAAACTTTAGCTTTGTAGGTGATGATTCTCTTGGTTGAATCCTTGACCAAAATTATCGCTCATGACTGTTAAGCTTCTCATCTAAGCTCTTTAAGGCTACAATTGCTGCAATTCAGTTTTCTAGCGTTTCACTTGAAGAAAGAAGTCCTTCCTGTCAGCTCTCAAGTGCTACTCTTCTTCCTTAGTCTCTTCACATTCTTGACGAGTGCGACGGCGCTTCGAATTTGGCTTTAATAGAGAAATGGCTCTGCCTTTTGCAGCTATAAGGATAAAAAACAAAATCATAAACTTACAGGAAATCATCATACACTAATTGAATGCTTCCGCGAATTCAGGACGAAGCTATACATCTAAAGACCGTTTCTCCACCTTTTTTGAAAACTGCTTTTACCTAGCCTAATTAATCATTTCTTGCAGCTAGTCCGGAATGATTGAGCAGAGAATGTCTCCTATCCATTGTTTGTCTATTTTCTTCCAGTCACGCGGAGAGGGCAAATAGCTCATCACTTACTCATGCTATTGTGCTAGATTTAGGAGATCAACTATAGTGAGGCCTTCCAGCTATGGGACAGCAGAAACTTTGACAGAATTCCTTGAGATGAACTGTGAAAATTATCAAGGTTAGAATCTCAAAGCAAACTTACGTTCTTATCACCCTTGAGTATCTCACTCAAGAAATAGGAATTTGTGGACGAGAGGTTTGGCAAGTGTACCAGGCAGTCTTAGGACAAAAAGGTATATAAATCTTTCTTGCTTTGCAACTTAGTTTGCAAGTCTAACAAATTAATACGCTATTAGTTCATATATTCATCTGAATAAATCTTTGATTTAATTGGCTTGATAATTAATAAAAATGACTCATGAATCTATTTGATTTGTGGCGATGGGTGCTATTTTTCTGATATTTCATCCCATTTAGAATAAAATTCCTTTTAAAAGGATTTCCCTATAGAGAATTCCTATCAAATTAAGAGGAATTCCTTTAGAACTTAAATGAAAAACTTCCACTCCCAACCAGAACCAATGTAGGAATACTAATAAAGCTCAATGATGCATAGATAATAGAACTACTACCTAATGGATTAGCAATTTAATTAAGATGTTAACCTTCAAGGGTTTGTGAACTTACATAAGGAGACAAAGCAATAAATTCTCAATGATGAGACTGCTTTTAACATTACCCAATTGATATGTTGTCGCCTCGATCACCCCTAACTCGTGATTCTGAGCACCCATTCCATGAACTCCCTAATTATGAACAAGGAACAATTTTGCTAAGTATACCATCAAGCTAATGATAAAGATAGCAGATAACTCATCGACCCCAAATCAATGGTTGTACAAGCGGTTAAGCATCAATCCGGACTCGCCACCATGATAGGATTATCAGCTATTAGTAACCTTGCTGTAATGGCTCTTGAATATCTTGATTGTATTGGTAATGGAATTCTACAAGATGGAGGATACTCAGCGCAACATGATTTATAATATTGTTAAAATATAAATGAAATGGGAAAAAGTGAAAATAAAAATAAATAAATAAATAATATGTGTACGCTTTTAATATTAAAACCCTTTCGACCAATTAATCAAAACCCCTTAATTATATAAAAACGCATTTTCATAACCCAGAAACCCCTGGACCATATTTCAAAAACCCAAAACCCCCTTCGATGAGTAATTCAAAACCCCTAAACCCTTTTCGTTTGAAGTGTAGTGTGTTTGATAATTATGTATAAATATTAGATAAATTGCCCTTTATTAGTTCTTTTTGCAGTGTATGATTACCAAGTGTATAGAGTGCATAGCTTAATTAGACAGGAGTTTTATAAGTGTAATGGGCATATGTATGAAGGTCATTCGCATTATCCATCGCAGTTTGAGAAGCTGAAATGGGAAGGGCGGTGATTGGCATGCTAATACATTAGAGAGATCCTGCATTGAGTGGACCTCCATCTAAAGAAGCACGATCAGAATCCATTTGGAAGGGTTGCTTGCTTTCATAAGCTTATGTCAAGGTTGCCTCAAATACAAAGTGGGAAAGTGCGATAGCAATTAACATGATTGATTATTATTATTATCATTATAGCCTTGTATTATAAATTACTCTTTTATAAAGGGGGATTCCCTTTAATAGGCTCAGCAACACAAATTGCTTCTGTAACAAACATCATCAGACAAATCCATAGCGCAGAGTGTGCAGCCACTTTTTGATACTGAACACCCACATGCCTTGAATGTCTTCTGCACTTAAGCTCTGTACGATTTCAGAGACCCTCTTCACGAGCTGCTGCCTAGAGATGTTAGATGGGATTATCTTACTTGGAGTTTACTGTGTCCACTTTGAGTTGCTTCTTGACGAACGAGAAGAGCTACTCTATAGGATTCAACCAGGGCGAATACTCGGCATTGAATAGAACATTCACCTTGAACTTCCTGGCTGTCTCGAGCATCTCTGAATACTTATGAATGACAGCGTTATCCATCAAGAGTACCACCTACTTAGAGTTGAGATCTTTGTCCGTTCTCACACTTCGCAAGGTATGATAGATGAAATTCTCGAAGAGGGAGGAGTCGAAAGCGCCCTCTATGATTTGACTTGAGAGGATTCGGTCTTGAGATATGGCCGCTATAAATGACATCGAGAACTGCTGCCTCTTATTGGGGCTCTTCTAGATCGAAAGCTCCCTCACCTTCATGCCATAGCTACCTAGATTTTGCTTCATTTCACTCTGGTATTCTGCAATGCTTTTAAACTTGAAGGCTTCCTGTTTGTCATCAAAGTAGTCTTGGATGCTCTGTATATCACGCTCAAACTTTTCGCTCTCTTCCTTCAGGTTGAAGCCTATATTTCCATTTTCAATCAATAGCAAATCTTACCTTGACTCTCGCTGAGTTGGTCTATAGATGCGCTGCTCACATTATAGGACAGCCTTAGCTTTTTAGGAGTGATGCCAAACCGATTCTCCTTTTGTTTGTCTCCCACCAAGTCCACCGATTTCTTCCTCGAGCTTGACAACTTCAACTTTGCAATTCGATCCAGGACTGGAGTGAACCCACTCCTCAATTTCTTCGCCGGCAGATCCTCCGAAACCACTGACTTGACCGAGCTTGCGATCCTGAAATTCTGAAAGTATTTTGTCAAGCTCAACTACTGGTTCAGGCTCTCTGGCACTTCAGGAATTGGGGAAAGATCTTTCTTCAGAGTTGCTTTTGATTTATAAGCTGGAGTTTATTATTAGGAGGTCCTAACCTAAAATCTCGAATTTTTCTAAACAATATAAAGCCAAGAAAATTACGTTCTTCGAATCAATACTTGAAGAACCCAGGCTGCTGGATTTCAAGACTGGTTTTGATTTTGCAGGCGTCCTCTTACCCAAGATCGAGGCCTCTAATTTTTCAGATTCTTAACCTCCCTTATGCTGAATTTGACTTGAAAAGTTCCAGGCTTTTCTATGAAAGTTTTGATTGAATTATATTGAAATGCTTAAGATTTGTAGGATTTTGAAGCCTCACTTTCAACTTGCGATTTTCGAGATTTTGAGGCTTAAATTGGAAAATTTTGCAACTTAGGATTAGATGGCTCAGGGGGGATATTTCTAGGGGTTATCCTAAAATTTGGTAAAGAAGAGTCGCCAATCACTTCCTAGTCACTGGCACTATAATCCTAAAACCTACCAAGCAATTATTGGCCATACAAAAGTTTGGAATCGCCCACCAGAATGGGGTTGCCAGCAGGTGATGTTTGTTACAGTCGTGATTGACTTTTGCTTTGTCGATACATATCATTGATATTGAAAGCCCACTACTTTGGGGGCATCGAGTCAGACCTAAAGTTGCTTTCATCCACTGAAATGATCACCGCATCCTCAAGTAGGAACTGCGAAAGCAGGCGACTTATCCACAGCCTTTTATCGTTATAGCTGGGGTCACGATACTTGGTATTGGCAGCCTGGGTCTTCCCAAATCTTAAATGGAATTTCTCTTTCAAAACCTTGTTCAAGGTTGCTACGCAAGGTACTTTGAGAGCTGAGGCCTCAGGGTTATTTTCAGATAGCTCTCTGAGATAGTTGTGCAGCTTCTAACCAGTGACCTGGTAGATACCATTCAGCTCCAAATAACTTTGAATCGAATCAAGCAGGAGAGGGTTATCAGTAACTCCTTTTCGACCCACTTTTTGCAAGGCCTTGGGTTCATGAATCGTGTGTTGAATCTCATGCTTGAACTTCTCAACTATCCTATAAACCATGTCTACCCCTATCCTCAACTTCTTGGCAATCTGCCTGGGCTTCAAGTGATCATTAAAGTACAGGCTTACAGCATCTAATTTCTTACAGGCCAGCTTGGCCTCTCGCTTCTTTAAGAATGGGTTTTTATCTGCATTCTTTGGCCCTCTTTTTATTGCCAATACTCTCAAGTATTTTCTGCATGACTTTAGAGTTCTTTGCGAGATCGGGGTTCAGAGTTACCATGCTCTGCTAGTTGTCAGGCTCTGCAGTTCCAATTCCATTGCCTGCTTTCTTCTAATTGAAAGCCGCAGCCTTCCCAGATTTAATACTCTAAAGATAAGTCTCCAAGAACCCACACAGCTCATCATCCTCTTGCATGTAACAAACATCAACATTCTTTTTCAGGTATTCGGCGATTGAATCCGAGGGGAGTTTGATAATGACTCCACCTGCCAACTCTGACACATGAGGCGGCACCTCGCCGGCATTGATTACCTTGCCAGAGCTGTAGGTGAACTTGGACTTCTAAATCACATTAGGGAAGAGCTTGCCCAAGACCACTGGCGTCCACTTTGTGATGGTCTTTTCCTACAACTTCACTTTGCTGGGTTTGATATCTTAGAGGGAATTGGAGTCCAGGAACTCATCACTGATAATTGATTGATGTGAGAGTGAGAAGCCAGACTTCGAGCTATGCTTGCTTTCTTCATTCTGTGGGAGTTTCTTCTGGCCCTTAATTGAAGGGGCCTTGCTTTATGGTTTGTGGAGAGATGACAGGATACGCTGTTTATATAATTTGAACTCTTTAATTTAATTATATTTAATCCTGAAATCATCGCCAGATTATAATATATTAATATTTCCTATGAACGATTTGCTACAGCTGGAAAATTTTGGACCAGATATTCAATTTTCCATTTCATTCAAATCTAAAAACTCTAACTTGGCTCGTGCAAATAAAGAAGCGACATGCTTAGAGATTATACATGCGATCCCTGTATAAGTTAATTCTACTGATAACAAACAAACTCCTCTTTAATGCAGTATCTTCGATTTGATTACTACAGTTCATCCAACAAACATCATTGCGTTCTGTGTATTCTTGAAGGGGATAGTTGAAAAAGAACCTAATAATGGTTAGTTGGTAACCTTAGTTAATGCTTTCACGGGAGTTTTTAGTGGCAAACATTTGCTCAGTTACTAGACTTACATTGTATAACCCCTGCCTATTTTGAAAGATCTTAAGATTGTTGACTTTTGTACTCAGCTAAAAGATAATAAACTTTCTGGCCTCGATTTTATTAGCTAAACTAGCGAGCCTATTAGTAAAGGCACTCTACATACTAATCAAACAAATTTTGCTCCAGGTACAATCACAAAAGAATTCATGCACACAGCCAGAAAGAGAATTTCATCGCTCTCGTTTACTCCTGATTACACTGGCACTATCAATCTAGATCACGTAAATTGGACAGAAATTTGTAAGGATACTGAAGAGGGTATTAATTCTTTCTAATCATCGTACCATGCATGTTGGAAAGGGGAGAGTCTACCTGGAAGTGACAGTGGCAGTGATGATTAAAGTGATGACAGTCAAGCTTCGTAAAACAATGGCATTGATTATGATGTTAAGGAGAATCATGAAGACCAATACAGTGGTGATGACAATGGAGATATCGAAGATAACATTGATCATTAAAATTAGTAGGACAATCTCAGCTATCTTTAGGAAAAATCCAGTCCTTTTATTATACAATCCACTCAACAAAGGTCCTCAAGTATTTAAAGCAACTTCGTGAGAAACGATCCCTCAAAAATCAAGGTTTTTAACGATTTAATAAAGAGCTAAATAACTGTCGAGGACTTCCAATCACAGATGAATCTAAATAACTACTAGGTACCCACTCCACTGAAAAGTCAGTAAAAGATCAATGACCTTCTTGAGAAAAACCAGACGGAAGAGCATAAGAGTTCATTTAAGGAGTGTCTTGATAACCCACTTTCATTCAAGAAAATCCAAGATTCAGTTACTATTAAACTGACCACCTATGAGGAAAATCTCACCAATAGTCAAGTTAAAGGCTGGTGGCTCTACAAGCTTTACATTCAAAATATAAATATCAATTGTAAAAATAAGTTTCTCAAGATTACACCCCTTCTTGCTAATGATATTGTGGAAGAAAGAGCAATATCCTGTGCTTCATTAAAAGCCATTAGTTTGGCAAGGATTAAAGCTTAGAAGCAGGTATAACAATAAGCAGCTTAAAATAGAGAAGCTCATTAAGATAAATTATAATAAGAAAAACCGAATGAAGGCAATATAATTTAATCTTAACAAATAGGGAAAAGGCCTGCTAAGAGCAAGACAGATGTGAGCGATCTATTGGAAAAGTAAAAGCACAGACAGCAATTTAACGAATCCAATGCTAAGCCCCTTTCAAATTTGAAAGCTGTTTACAAAAGTACTGTAATGGCAGTTCATACAGAAAATTTTAAAAAATGCTCAAGTAATTGCAAAGTCATACACGTCGATTTTAAGCCTGAAATCTAAAGCAAAGAAGTTGACCCAGTGTATGTCCGTTTTGCATTAATACTCTACCCAGTCCCTTGTCTCTCTTCAGCAGAGTCCATGACAATAAACAAAATGATGAATAGCGCTCTGCTTTTAAACGACTATGTCCAAAGCACTTTATGCCCACAAGATAAGAAGCTTTTCACAGGAACCCCCTTCTTCGACTCTTAGAACTACCGACTAATGAATTGTTGCCACGCTTACTAAGTAACTCTCAACAATGAAAAATTCAGAAATTTTCAATCCAGAAACTAAAGATAGGCTTTTAATGATACATTTATATTTAAGCCTGAGATCCAACTATAAGAAGAGCGCGATGAGTACTTGGATCAATTGATGGGAGTGGCAAATATCCTGTGCGATGGACTTATATATGTTGAGAGGCGATCATTCACAATGCTTCTGGCCGGCTTGTTAAAGGCAGATGGAAGATATATTACGAATAAGTAATTTCTTAATCCTTTGAGCTTCCCATTTACTGCTGTCATGAATATGCTCGTCTTTGATTTTAGGCTATCACAGTATGACATAAAACTTATGCACATTATTCATAATGAGGAATAAGACTTAAATATCGTGCCATCATTTACAGCAATTTTTTATGAAAACAAAGAGGTAATATCAGAATGGGTACAAGGGAACTCTTCAGTAGTTGTGGAGCTTTGTTATTTTAACAAAAATGAAGATGTTCCAAAGGCTCAGTATGTTGTTATAAGAGAGAACACAAATTACTAACTGGAAGCCATGTCAATGAAGAGAGGCATCTTCACGCTTCCTCAATGGTATTCCATAAACCTAGGTGAAAAAATGCTTGTCTCCAACCTCATCGACGAGCTGTTCTGTAGTGACGAGTTTAAAGTCGGTCAGAAGTTGCCATTTTTATTGCGTTTTTATTAATGCAAGAGATTGCCCAAACCCAAGTTCACTGTTGCTGGTAGGCCAGCGGATTTCATGCCTAGAGCAAGGGATGTCCTAGTGAGATACTTCAGCATGTAAGAATTCCAAGTTTGCTCAAATAAATCTTCTATAGGTATAACGTCCAAGAATTCCAGTACTGTGTTGTTGATTTAATGAGGGGTGAAAAGTATTTGCTCCAGCTTATTGACCAGCTCCCTTACGAGTAAATGAAGGGTATTACTTTTTTTAAACAAAATAAGTAAACATACGACTACATCTACTCACGTATTTCTTATCTGTATCCTAAAGAAAGGGTGTTGTAGCTTCGCAATGAAATAACGCGTCTACAGAAACAAAGTAATTATACTTTATTTCAAATAATTATAATGTTAGTTGAGATTAACACAAAGGAAACTTATTTCAAGAAAGGTCATGAGAACTTTGACCCCTGGTATGGTGTCAATACATTTAATCATTTGACTGAAATTCTGGAGGCAATTCAAAAAATCGCATGCTAATACAATGATCATGAGTTCGAGGTTATCTAAAAATTCTTCAAGGAAATCTTGCAAAATTATCTGATTAAAACCCAACAGAAATTCCTGAAGTATTACATCATGCATTCGAACCGTAAGATACCTATAATGATTTTCATTTTATTTAGAGCACCTTCTGATATTGTTCCCTTACAAAGTTAATTATAAACTTTCGAATTAAACTACGAGATCCCATATTTGAGGATCAACATGATCAACTCCTTAAGAAGTTAAAAGTTTCCTTAAAGAATTTATAAGAAAGCATCAATTGCAAGCCTCAGGAGATTTGAAGATTCATTAATCACTAAATATTTTATCACCGTTGAGCCACTAATCTACGAATCTAAAGATGCTTTTCGACCAAAATCTTTATCGAGTACTTCCAAAGTCTATACACCTTTTCATTAATTTGACTACGTAAACTTATACGAGATCTGTTTCTTCAAAGAACTGAACTAAGTGAGTCAAGCACTGCTTGGGCTTCTCAGGTAAGTCATGTTGATGTTTGTTACACTTATTTATAGTAACCAATGCCAGTAACCGCACCCGTCGCGATTGTATAGCAGGACAAGGGAAATTCGGATATGAGTCACCTCGAGCACCTTTACTATACCAAGCTTTTCAACTAAACAGAAGACTAGAGTAGGCCCACTCAAATAGCTAGAGTGAATTAAAATTCTGTTTTGGCTATTTAGAATGGTAACCCAAGCTCCTTTTATTCTAACCTGGAAACCAGTTCTAGAGATTAAGGTATTTATTCGAATCAAAGGAAGAGAGAGATCAAAGAGTCTAGTAAATAAACTGTGGAAAATAGATCCAGCTCCAGTTCTTGTCAACTGTTGTCTAGATCAGATTAAATGAGAGCTAATCCCCAACCTCAAAACAAGCTAAAGAATATCCAATAAACCCCTAGGAAAATTTAAAATTAGCAAGAGGAAGAAAAGAAACCTCCAAATAACTAATCTGCTTCCGTGAAAATCAAACCTCATCGTGGCAAGAAAACTACTAACAATTTGAGAAATGAATTAGAGACTGGAAGCACTCAGAAAAAAAGACCTAATATTATTAGCAATCCGATTCTGACATCCCAATAGCTATCTAAGCAGCCAACTTTCCTCAACAACTTGATTTCTCAAGACTTTTAACAGAGAATTTCACTAAATGTGCATACTCCTACGGGTTAAAGATCTCCAGCTATGCAGATTGAGAATGATGTTGATTAACTATAGGATCAGCTCGCTAACGATGAGATACTTAATTTTAACCCTTCAGGCTAGCACCAAAATTCGAATCTCTTTTCCAATCAAAGCAACCAGATAAATGACGTTCAATTTAATCAGCAAAGCTCTCAGTCAAGGCATACTAAGCTTGATTCAATTCCAGAAGAGGAACAAAGAGACTTAGCTCCAATTATAACCGCCAAACACTATAAGAAACATCGATGACGTTGAGGAGTAGATATCTAATGGTAGTGATGACCCAGACTAGAGTAAGATGGGATATTTTAACTAGAGTATCCTTCCCTAGATATCAAAGCCTCAAGATACAGTCAAAGACACTAAGAAGAAAGCCAATGAAACAAATCGAGCAGTACTTCTCATGTAAAAAAATCCCTCGCTGATACTCTGAATTAATAAAAGATCCTAGCTACTTTTAACCAAAGCAAGCCTGAGAAGGAAAAGTTGAAGATGGAGAAAGAGAAGAAGGCTCAGAAAGATTCAAAGAGTAAGTTAACTATTCTAATATTTATCAAATTTTTTTTAGAAAAGAAGCAGCTTAATGCAGGTCCACAGCAGAGGGTAGAAAGCAGCATCTAGAGATAGTAGCCAAAAGCAGGAACCAACCCTAAGCCTCAAAATAAATCGATCGACATTTCTTCTGATTAAGAGAGAAATTAGGATGAATCCACTTTATCTGGCTCTACTTCTATCTAGAAGGCTTAGTATAAAAACTAGACCAATCCTACTGCTTAGACTACCTAAAATTTAAAGAGAACCTCTACTAAGAACCAAGATTTAATGAGCATGATGTAAACCAAAAAGTGAATATATCTACTCAGCAATCTAAACCAACAAGTATATTTTCCAATAAGTTATATCTGCTAAACGCAGCATTTAATGTGAATACACAAGTTAATTTATTTTGAAAAATTTGTCCACTTATCTTTTTAATTATGACCAATTCTAATCTTTTAATAATCCAATTTAAATCGAGATATTCTCAACGCGATTGGCCGATTTATCTATAAATAAGCGAAACTCCAGGTCTAGTCTATTGTTAAATTTCGAAAGTTTTAATCGACAGCGCTCTTTAACAGCTATCAACAATTCTTATCTTCCTGCCTACCCCACTGCTGCCGCAGTTTTAGTTCTTGAACCTCTCGTCTAGTATGTATTCTATACGCTTAATTAACCCAAGCCTATAGTTAAACTCCAGTGAGCAGCCTTAACTAAGGTAGTCTTCAAAAAACCCGAAGGTTTAATGAGTGATGTTTGTTACGCTCATGTCGGTTTTGCCCAACTCAAAATTTTGGCAGCATTTCAGGTTCTCCTGTCTTCTGATTCTACTTTGGAGAAAAGGACTTTATCAACTCAGACTACCTGTACCCTAGGTAAGTGTGATGATATATTATATCTGCAGGCCTCTTCATACCTGAGTTGAAAAAATCAATTATCCATCTTTAGTATTCTATGTTCATAACTTACGTCTATAGATCACAGCCAGCTAATCTCAAAATTTGGGCAGCGTTTCAGCTTTTCCAGTCTTCACAGTTCAGCCCAACAAAATCCCTCTACCAACACTGACCTCTAAGACCCTAAGTAAGTTGACCTAAGACCAGGTTCTACTGGACTCTTACTATTCGAGCAAGGAAAAATCCTTTACTGTCTATTTCACTCTATTGGGCTTTCTTTAAAACTACTATCTATAGAATACTCTCATGAAAAGCACTCAACAAACTACTCTTGCTCTTAAAAACTTCTTGCCACCTAACTAACACAAACACGTGATCGTTGGCCACTCAGCCAAGGTCTTTGGCACTTAGAGAATTGGGTCTTGAGTTTGAAAATCACTAAGGAGACATCGGTGATGTTTGTTACACTTACAGTGATCTTGATTTGGAGATCTCAAAATTTTGGCAGGGTCAGGTTAACTAGACTTGTAAAAATCAAAACAAAAATCCTATCAGCACTAACCACTGATACCTGAAGTAAGTTTCTCTATAACTTTGTACTACTATACTCATCCTATAAGAGTTAAGACAATCAATAATTTTTTATGAAATTTCCAAATCTCATATTCCTTCTTCCATTTATAGTTTAGAATCATAAAAGCAAAAAATCTAATTAACCTACTGCTACAAACAACTAACCAGCTTCTTGTTGCTAGGAGTTAATGTTAGAGGTCTCCTAACAAAGATTTTTGACTTACTTAAATTACTACTACTACACCCTAAAGATCTGACAGGGTCTAACTACTGTGATTGACTGTTCTATTAACAGAGTTCTGGTTCTTAAAAAAGGCTTACATTAATTAAAAAAATTCACTCAAGCATGAGTGATGTTTGTTACACTCTCTGTAATTAAAGTACTAACAATTTGGGCAGAGTTTTAGGTTCTTACTTACTTTGATTAAAGCCTTGAAATTTTTTAATTTAGCTCAGCTACTCTGCCTCAGTAAGGTAGACTTCTCTATTGTCAGTGTATCTTCAGGGTACCTATAAAAATGATTAAAGAGAAAGTGGTTTTGTTTTCAAGCGTTATCAGAGTTGTCTCAAACTTTAAGTGGCCACTTAATTAATCTACACTGAGATCTTAAAGGTATCTATAAAAGGGGTTAAGAGAATTAAGTTTGTTCAGAGTCTAATAGTTCAATTCTCAGTAGCTAGTTATTTTCATTGAGGCCTTAAAATTTAAACACAGAGTTCTTAAAGTACCTATATTAAAAGTTAAGATAAAAAATGTTTCTGTCTTTGATTTTGATTTAAAAGATCTAGTACATGCTCGAGCTCCTTAATACTAACTGTAAATAATCTAGATTAAAATTAAGATACCTATAAAAAAATTAAGAAAAATACTTAGCCGATAATTTGATCCGTTTTGATTTACAGCCTGATTTAATTTTAAGATTTTTGAAACTGAATTCTCTGCTGTTGTTTGATTTTGATTACTGGTTTTTTATTTTGATTACTGGTTTTTGATTTTAATGATTTAAATCAAGCCTCCACTAATATCAGCGCTAGGATTGTTCCAACACTATTGGTTACTTTGAATAACGACCCTTGTAATACTAACTACCGTGCAGAGAGTACCAAGCATGAAGTTCTTTATCGTTTGGCCGACTGGTCCACGCAGCTTCAATTAGTTTCAGCTTGATTGGGGGGAACATACAAATTGACTAGCCTTACTAGGATGTTCCTCCTTAAATTGCTACTTTTTAATTTCACCAGAGGGGCCACGCTTCGGTCTAGTCAAATTGTAAACTCATTATAAAAATGAATCGAATTTAACCTCGTTTCCGAGGACCAGCCGTTTGAATATTCAAGCTGGTAGAAGCTAAGATG
>ARYC01020765.1:0-10087 GCA_000711775.1 Oxytricha trifallax
TCTCCTGCTTGAACTTCTCAACTATCCTATAAACCATGTCTACCCCTATCCTCAACTTCTTGGCAATCTGCCTGGGCTTCAAGTGATTCATTAAAGTACAGGCTTACGGCATCTAATTTCTTACAGGCCATCTTGGCCTCTCGCTTCTTTAAGAATGGGTTTTTATCTGCATTCTTGGCCCTCTTTTTATTGCCAATACTCTCAAGTATTTTCTGCATGACTTTAGAGTTCTTTGCGAGATCGGGGTTCAGAGTTACCATACTCTGCTAGTTGTTAGGCCCTGCAGTTCCAATTCCATTGCCTGCTTTCTTCTAATTGAAAGCCGCAGCCTTCCCAGTTTTAATACTCTAAAGATAAGTCTCCAAGAACCCACACAGCTCATCATCCTCTTGCATGTAACAAACATCAACATTCTTTTTCAGGTATTCGGCGATTGATTGCGAGGGGAGTTTGATAATGACTCCTCCCGCCAACTCTGACACATGAGGCGGCACCTCGCCGGCATTGATTACCTTGCCCGAGCTGTAGGTGAACTTGGACTTCTAAATCACATTAGGGAAGAGCTTGCCCAAGACCACTGGCGTCCACTTTGTGATGGTCTTTCCTACAACTTCACTTTGCTGGGTTTGATATCTTAGAGGGAATTGGAGTCCAGGAACTCATCACTGATAATTGATTGATGTGAGAGTGAGAAGCCAGACTTCGAGCTATGCTTGCTTTCTTCATTCTGTGGGAGTTTCTTCTGGCCCTTAATTGAAGGGGCCTTGCTTTATGGTTTGTGGAGAGATGACAGGATACGCTGTTTATATAATTTGAACTCTTTAATTTAATTATATTTAATCCTGAAATCATCGCCAGATTATAATATATTAATATTTCCTATGAACGATTTGCTACAGCTGGAAAATTTTGGACCAGATATTCAATTTTCCATTTCATTCAAATCTAAAAACTCTAACTTGGCTCGTGCAAATAAAGAAGCGACATGCTTAGAGATTATACATGCGATCCCTGTATAAGTTAATTCTACTGATAATAAACAAACTCCTCTTTAATGCAGTATCTTCGATTTGATTACTACAGTTCATCCAACAAACATCATTGCGTTCTGTGTATTCTTGAAGGGGATAGTTGAAAAAGAACCTATTAATGGTTAGTTGGTAACCTTAGTTAATGCTTTCACGGGAGTTTTTAGTGGCAAACATTTGCTCAGTTACTAGACTTACATTGTATAACCCCTGCCTATTTTGAAAGATCTTAAGATTGTTGACTTTTGTACTCAGCTAAGAAATAATAACCTTTCTGGCCTCGATTTTATTAGCTAAACTAGCGAGCCTATTAGTAAAGGCACTCTACATACTAATCAAACAAATTTTGCTCCAGGTACAATCACAAAAGAATTCATGCACACAGCCAGAAAGAGAATTTCATTGCTTCGTTTTCTCCTGATTACACTGGCACTATCAATCTAGATCACGTAAATTGGACAGAAATTTGTAAGGATACTGAAGAGGGTATTAATTCTTTCTAATCATCGTACCATGCATGTTGGAAATGGGAGAGTCTACCTGGAAGTGACAGTGGCAGTGATGATTAAAGTGATGACAGTCAAGCTTCGTAAAACAATGGCATTGATTATGATGTTAAGGAGAATCATGAAGGCCAATACGGTGGTGATGACAATGGAGATATCGAAGATAACATTGATCATTAAAATTAGTAGGACAATCTCAGCTATCTTTAGGAAAAATCCAGTCCTTTTATTATACAATCCACTCAACAAAGGTCCTCAAGTATTTAAAGCAACTTCGTGAGAAACGATCCCTCAAAAATCAAGGTTTTTAACGATTTAATAAAGAGCTAAATAACTGTCGAGGACTTCCAATCACAGATGAATCTAAATAACTACTAGGTACCCACTCCACTGAAAAGTCAGTAAAAGATCAATGACCTTCTTGAGAAAAACCAGACGGAAGAGCATAAGAGTTCATTTAAGGAGTGTCTTGATAACCCACTTTCATTCAAGAAAATCCAAGATTCAGTTACTATTAAACTGACCACCTATGAGGAAAATCTCACCAATAGTCAAGTTAAAGGCTGGTGGCTCTACAAGCTTTACATTCAAAATATAAATATCAATTGTAAAAATTAGTTTCTCAATATTACAACCCTTCTTGCTGATGACATTGTGGAAGAAAGAGCAATATCCTGTGCTTCATTAAAAGCCATTAGTTTGGCAAGGATTAAAGCTAAGAAGCAGGTATAACAATAAGCAGCTTAAAATAGAGAAGCTCATTAAGATAAATTATAATAAGAAAAACCGAATGAAGGCAATATAATTTAATCTTAACAAATAGGGAAAAGGCCTGCTAAGAGCAAGACAGATGTGAGATCTATTGGAAAAGTAAAAGCACAGACAGCAATTTAACGAATCCAATGCTAAGCCCCTTTCAAATTTGAAAGCTGTTTACAAAAGTACTGTAATGGCAGTTCATACAGAAAATTTTAAAAAATGCTCAAGTAATTGCAAAGTCATACACGTCGATTTTAAGCCTGAAATCTAAAGCAAAGAAGTTGACCCAGTGTATGTCCGTTTTGCATTAATACTCTACCCAGTCCCTTGTCTCTCTTCAGCAGAGTCCATGACAATAAACAAAATGATGAATAGCGCTCTGCTTTTAAACGACTATGTCCAAAGCACTTTATGCCCACAAGATAAGAAGCTTTTCACAGGAACCCCCTTCTTCGACTCTTAGAACTACCGACTAATGAATTGTTGCCACGCTTACTAAGTAACTCTCAACAATGAAAAATTCAGAAATTTTCAATCCAGAAACTAAAGATAGGCTTTTAATGATACATTTATATTTAAGCCTGAGATCCAACTATAAGAAGAGCGCGATGAGTACTTGGATCAATTGATGGGAGTGGCAAATATCCTGTGCGATGGACTTATATATGTTGAGAGGCGATCATTCACAATGCTTCTGGCCGGCTTGTTAAAGGCAGATGGAAGATATATTACGAATAAGTAATTTCTTAATCCTTTGAGCTTCCCATTTACTGCTGTCATGAATATGCTCGTCTTTGATTTAGGCTATCACAGTATGACATAAAACTTATGCACATTATTCATAATGAGAAATAAGACTTAAATATCGTGCCATCATTTACAGCAATTTTTAATGAAAACAAAGAGGTAATATCAGAATGGGTACAAGGGAACTCTTCAGTAGATGTGGAGCTTTGTTATTTTAACAAAAATGAAGATGTTCCAAAGGCTCAGTATGTTGTTATAAGAGAGAACACAAATTACTAACTGGAAGCCATGTCAATGAAGAGAGGCATCTTCACGCTTCCTCAATGGTATTCCATAAACCCAGGTGAAAAAATGCTTGTCTCCAACCTCATCGACGAGCTGTTCTGTAGTGACGAGTTTAAAGTCGGTCAGAAGTTGCCATTTTTATTGCGTTTTTATTAATGCAATAGATTGCCAAACCCAAGTTCACTGTTGCTGGTAGGCCAGCGGATTTCATGCCTAGAGCAAGGGATGTCCTAGTGAGATACTTCAGCATGTAAAAATTCCAAGTTTGCTCAAATTAATCTTCTATAGGTATAACGTCCAGGAATTCCAGTACTGTGTTGTTGATTTAATGAGGGGTGAAAAGTATTTGCTCCAGCTTAGCTTATTGACCAGCTCCCTTACGAGTAAATGAAGGGTATTACTTTTTTTAAACAAAATAAGTAAACATACGACTACATCTACTCACGTATTTCTTATCTGTATCCTAAAGAAAGGGTGTTGTAGCTTCGCAATGAAATAACGCGTCTACAGAAACAAAGTAATTATACTTTATTTCAAATAATTATAATGTTAGTTGAGATTAACACAGAGGAAACTTATTTCAAGAAAGGTCATGAGAACTTTGACCCCTGGTATGGTGTCAATACATTTAATCATTTGACTGAAATTCTGGAGGCAATTCAAAGAATCGCGTGCTAATACAATGATCATGAGTTCGAGGTTATCTAAAAATTCTTCAAGGAAATCTTGCAAAATTATCTGATTAAAACCCAAACAGAAATTCCTGAAGTATTACATCATGCATTCGAACCGTAAGATACCTATAATTATTTTCATTTTATTTAGAGCACCTTCTGATATTGTTCCCTTACAAAGTTAATTATAAACTTTCGAATTAAACTACGAGATCCCATATGATTTGAGGATCAACATGATCAACTCCTTAAGAAGTTAAAAGTTTCCTTAAAGAATTTATAAGAAAGCATCAATTGCAAGCCTCAGGAGATTTGAAGATTCATTAATCACTAAATATTTTATCACCGTTGAGCCACAAATCTACGAATCTAAAGATGCTTTTCGACCAAAATCTTTATCGAGTACTTCCAAAGTCTATACACCTTTTCATTAATTTGACTACGTAAACTTATACGAGATCTGTTTCTTCAAAGAACTGAACTAAGTGAGTCAAGCACTGCTTGGGCTTCTCAGGTAAGCCATGTTGATGTTTGTTACACTTATTTATAGTAAGCCAATGCCAGTAACCGCACCCGTCGCGATTGTATAGCAGGACAAGGGAAATTCGGATATGAGTCACCTCGAGCACCTTTACTATACCAAGCTTTTCAACTAAACAGAAGACTAGAGTAGGCCCACTCAAATAGCTAGAGTGAATTAAAATTCTGTTTTGGCTATTTAGAATGGCAACCCAAGTTCCTTTTATTCTAACCTGGAAACCAGTTCTAGAGATTAAGGTCTTTATTCGAGTGTTTCGAATCAAAGGAAGAGAGAGATCAAAGAGTCTAGTAAATAAACTGTGGAAAATAGATCCAGCTCCAGTTCTTGTCAACTGTTGTCTAGATCAGATTAAATGAGAGCTAATCCCCAACCTCAAAACAATCTAAAGAATATCCAATAAACCCCTAGGAAAATTTAAAATTAGCAAGAGGAAGAAAAGAAACCTCCAAATAACTAATCTGCTTCCGTGAAAATCAAACCTCATCGTGGCAAGAAAACTACTAACAATTTGAGAAATGAATTAGAGACTGGAAGCACTCAGAAAAAAAGACCTAATATCATAAGCAATCCGATTCTGACATCCCAATAGCTATCTAAGCAGCCAACTTTCCTCAACAACTTGATTTCTCAAGACTCTTAACAGAGAATTTCACTAAATGTGCATACTCCTACGGGTTAAAGATCTCCAGCTATGCAGATTGAGAATGACGTTGATTAACTATAGGATCAGCTCGCTAACGATGGGATACTTAATTTTAACCCTTCAGGCTAGCACCAAAATTCGAATCTCTTTTCCAATCAAAGCAACCAGATAAATGACGTTCAATTTAATCAGCAAAGCTCTCAGTCAAGGCATACTAAGCTTGATTCAATCCCAGAAGAGGAACAGGAAGAGACTTAGCTCCAATTATAACCGCCAAACACCTATAAGAAACATCGATGACGTTGAGGAGTAGATATCTAATGGTAGTGATGACACAGACTAGAGTAAGATGGGATATTTTAACTAGAGTATCCTTCCCTAGATATCAAAGCCTCAAGATACAGTCAAAGACACTAAGAAGAAAGCCAATGAAAACAAATCGAGCAGTACTTCTCATGTAAAAAAATCCCTCGCTGATACTCTGAATTAATAAAAGATCCTAGCTACTTTTAACCAAAGCAAGCCTGAAAAGGAAAAGTTGAAGATGGAGAAAGAGAAGAAGGCTCAGAAAGATTCAAAGAGTAAGTTAACTATTCTAATATTTATTAAATTTCTTTTAGAAAAGAAGCAGCTTAATGCAGGTCCACAGCTAAGGGTAGAAAGCAGCATCTAGAGATAGTAGCCAAAAGCAGGAACCAACCCTAAGCCTCAAAATAAAACGATCGACATTTCTTCTGATTAAGAGAGAAATTAGGATGAATCCACTTTATCTGGCTCTACTTCTATCCAGAAGGCTTAGTATAAAAACTAGACCAATCCTACTGCTTAGACTACCTAAAATTTAAAGAGAACCTCTACTAAGAACCAAGATTTAATGAGCATGATGTAAACCAAAAAGTGAATATATCTACTCAGCAATCTAAACCAACAAGTATATTTTCCAATAAGTTATATCTGCTAAACGCAGCATTTAATGTGAATACACAAGTTAATTTATTTTGAAAAATTTGTCCACTTATCTTTTTAATTATGACCAATTCTAATCTTTTAATAATCCAATTTAAATCGAGATATTCTCAACGCGATTGGCCGATTTATCTATAAATAAGCGAAACTCCAGTCTAGTCTATTGTTAAATTTCGAAAGTTTTAATCGACAGCGCTCTTTAACAGCTGTCAACAATTCTTATCTTCCTGCCTACACCACTGCTGCCGCAGTTTTAGTTCTTGAACCTCTAGTCTAGTATGTATTCTATACGCTTAGTTAACCCAAGCCTATAGTTAAACTCCAGTGAGCAGCCTTAACTAAGGTAGTCTTCAAAAATCCCGAAGGTTTAATGAGTGATGTTTGTTACACTCATGTCGGTTTTGCCCAACTCAAAATTTGGGCAGCATTTCAGGTTCTCCTGTCTTCTGATTCTACTTTGGAGAAAAGGACTTTATCAACTCAGACTACCTGTACCCTAGGTAAGTGTGATGATATCTTATATCTGCAGGCCTCTTCATGCCTGAGTTGAAAAAATCAATTATCCATCTTTAGTATTCAATGTTCATAACTTACGTCTATAGATCACAGCCAGCTAATCTCAAAATTTGGGCAGCGTTTCAGCTTTTCCAGTCTTCACAGTTCAGCCCAACGAAATCCCTCTACCAACACTGACCCCTAAGACCCTAAGTAAGTTGACCTATGACCAGGTTCTACTGGACTCTTACTATTCGAGCAAGGAAAAATCCTTTACTGTCTATTCACTCTATTGGGCTTTCTTTAAAACTACTATCTATAGATCACTCTCATGAAAAGCACTCAACAAACTACCCTTCCTCTTCAAAACTTCTTGCCAACCTAACTAGCACAAACACGTGATCGTTGGTCACTCAGCCAAGGTCCTTGGCACTTAGAGAATTGGGTCTTGAGTTTGTAAATCACTAAGGAGACATCGGTGATGTTTGTTACACTTACAGTGATCTTGGTTTGGAGATCTCAAAATTTTGGCAGGGTTTCAGGTTAACTAGACTTGTTAAAATCAAAACAAAAATCCTATCAGCACTAACCACTGATACCTGAAGTAAGTTTCTCTATAACTTTGTACTACTATAATCATCATATAAGAGTTAAGACAATCAATAATTATTTATCAAATTTCCATGCCTCATATTCATTCTTCCATTTATAGTTTAGACATCACAAAAGCAAAAAAACTAAATTACTTACTACTACTACTACAAACTACTAACTACTTGTTCCTAAGAGTTAATGTTAGAGGTCTTCAAAAAGGATTATTGGCTTACTTAAGTTACTACTACTACCCTAAAAGATTTGACAGGGTCTAACTACTGTGATTGGCTGTTCTATTAACAGAGTTCTGGTTTATTGAAAAGGCTACATTAAAAAAAGTTCACTCAAGCATGAGTGATGTTTGTTACACTCTCTGTAATTAAAGTACTAAAAATTTAGGCAGAGTTTTAGGTTCTTTCTTACTTTTATTAATGTCTTGAAATTTTTTGATTTAGCTCAGCTACTCTGCCTTAGTAAGGTTGACTTCTCTATAGTCAATGTATCTTCAGGGTACCTATAAAAATGATTAAAGAGAAAGAGTGGTTTAGTTTTCAAGCGTTATCAGAGTTGTCTCAAACTTTAAGTGGCCACTTAATTATCTACTACGAGATCTCAAAGGTATCTATAAAAAAAGGGTTAAGAGAATTAAGTTTGTTCAGAGTCTAATAGTTCAATTCTCAGTAGCTAGTTATTTTCATTGAGGCCTTAAAATTTAAACACAGAGTTCTTAAAGTACCTATATTAAAAGTTAAGATAAAAAATGTTTCTGTCTTTGATTTTGATTTAAAAGATCTAGTACATGCTCGAGCTCCTTAATACTAACTGTAAATAATCTAGATTAAAATTAAGATACCTATAAAAAAATTAAGAAAAATACTTAGCCGATAATTTGATCCGTTTTGATTTACAGCCTGATTTAATTTTAAGATTTTTGAAACTGAATTCTCTGCTGTTGTTTGATTTTGATTACTGGTTTTTTATTTTGATTACTGGTTTTTGATTTTAATGATTTAAATCAAGCCTCCACTAATATCAGCGCTAGGATTGTTCCAACACTATTGGTTACTTTGAATAACGACCCTTGTAATACTAACTACCGTGCAGAGAGTACCAAGCATGAAGTTCTTTATCGTTTGGCCGGCTGGTCCACGCAGCTTCAATTAGTTTCAGCTTGATTGGGGGAACATACAAATTGACTAGCCTAACTAGGTTGTTCCTCCTTAAATTGCTACTTTTTAATTTTACCAGAGGGGCCACGCTTCGGTCTAGTCAAATTGTAAATTCATTATAAAAATGAATCGAATTTAACCTCGTTTCCGAGGACCAGCCGTTTGAATATTCAAACTGGTAGAACCTAAGATGCTAAGAAATTTTTTAGTTTTGATTTTTTGATACTTTTGACTTGCCTGAATCTTTTGTTTTTGACTTGCTCACTAAGAGTGGTTTTTCTTTAAAGTGTAGTTACAAGTTATTTGCTTCCTGTTGGTACTTAGACTTTTTTTACTGGCCTAGGTACTCACCCTGACTGTAGAGAGGTGTAAAAGCCTCAAGCGTAAATCGGCTCAGGCAGTATTCTAATGGTAAAGTCAAAGTTAGACTGGCTTCACAGTTTGTAGTTGGTTTACTTGTTTAAAAAGTACTACAGTACTACTTTACTTTAAGCTTATTCAAGTTAAGCTAACCTTACTTTGAAACCCTTCCTCAGTTGGGTTTAGATTTTTGTTAACTCTTTATAGGTATAAGTTTGAAACACGTTAGGTCAGAGTTTAAGGGGCAGGAGTTCAGTTAAGTTGCGTTGCTTTACCAGGTGAACTGGTGAGGTAAGTCAGCTTGGCTTTATTACTCTTACTTTTCCTCTCATCTTTTGAGACTAGTAGCAGCACGATTTATGATTACAACTTCTTACTTCGAAAACCTCAAGCAGCTCTTCCTGGAGTTTATCTCTAGGTTAGGGTTGCACCCTAGTTCAAAGGAATTGTTTGATTAATGGTTTGAGTTAAGTTAAGGTAACTGTATTACTGCTATTAATAATCCTATAGCTCTCTTGAAACACTTTCAACTAAATCAAAGAGCTCAGGCTCATAAATCTCTGAGTGATGTTTGTTACAATTATAAGAAAATGAGTAGGGAATTTCAGGGAATCTTCCTCAATTATTTCCAGGCTTTACACTACTAGGCATTCCTGTTCTGAATATAAAGTATAAAGATAACTGCAGCTATTTCAAGGCAGGCAACTCAGTAGAAATATCTATAATCCCCACTTAAACTAATTTCAAATTCCAGATTATAATTTTTATATTTACAAATCCAAATGAAAAAGCTGTAAGCAGATATGCTCCGCTGCCTGATTTTCTCAGAGTCCAAGCCAATGGATGAAACCAAGAATGGCAACTTTGACTTCTAGGATTTACACTTGCAAAGGATGATTAATAGCCAAGTGTTGTTTCCTTCCTGAGATTTAAAAGTAGAGACCAGGACAAAATTAAGAAGCTCATGAAGTTCTTGAATATCATCCAGCTTTACCATTTAATGATGAGGAACAGTGATTTGTCTGAGAAGGATAAATACAACCTTTCAAATGAGACCTATATGGAAGAGTTCATTGAGACTGTAAATGGAGACGTAAGGTTACAGTCAACCTTGGGATAAAGGAATACTATGTTTACTAGATGAATAAATCCCAGTTTAACAGCTTGTCACATGAAGTGTCCTCTAACAAATTCTCCTTCCAGACCTAATCAAAATATTAAAGGGGGGAGTTGCTGATCCAACTGGGAATTCGAAGTATATTTTGGTAAACGTGAATTTCATGGAGAGAATCAAGTTATGTACCTGCTCAGTGATCAACC
>ARYC01020766.1:0-36033 GCA_000711775.1 Oxytricha trifallax
TTGGAAAATTCAGAAGTAAAGAAGATCTTTACAGATACTTGGTATAGCAAGGTAAGTCTTCACTTATAACTAATTAATTAACCATAGTTGGATTGTTCTTCCCAACACAGGAGAGAACAAAAATATCATTCTTAAAAGCATTGTTAAGTGAAGAGAAAAAAGCTTTTAAGTCTAATGAAATCAGAATGATCGAGATCTAACTACCCTGAAATTTCAGTAACAAATCTCTATGATGATGCTATGAGTGATCCAGATGTTGCTCTCTACCTTCGATCAAAGCTGCAACTCTCTAATAAGTTGCCAGAGAGAAAATTCTTCTTTGGCGTTCTTGGAACTCTGAAACCTGAGTACTTAAATGAAGTAATTTAATAACCTCACAAGAAACGCTATAGCATCTCTCCTGAAGAAAAAGAGAAGCAGGGAATTAAAATCAGCGACACCTGGCTATAGGAACTATAAAAGCATCCATTCATCTCTAGTAAGCTTAGTCATCTAACTTTATAGAAAAACCTGGCACTGCTATATACTTGATGAAAAAGCGCAGCAAATTAAACAGAGAGAGAAAATCTCAAGTAAAGCATGAATTGAGTAAGAGACTCTTCGAAGATTTATAAAAGCCAGAAGAGATGAACATAGATGCAGGGGCTGGCACTAAGAGAAGAAACATGGGCCCAAGCAAGCCACAAGAGGAAGAAAAGAAAGAGAAGCCAAATCCCTTTACGGGAAAATTTAATATGTGAACTTATTCATTCGTTTAAATCTAAAACTTATTTATAAACACAATCTCCCTTCTCTTGCGCATACTTTAGCTTTATCATCGCTGACTCTCTTAGCAGCACTCTTAATAAAATCTACTGTATCAATCTTTAGGTCGTGCATCAAGTGATAGAGTAGGAGTTTCTTGTAGTGGCCTTTCAATAACCCCCAATATAATTCAATACCATTGAACTGAGGACTGTAGGGAACATTAAATACAGGTGTTATGTTTAGCCTTTCATATTCCTTCCTTGTGTCTTTAGTTTTATGGACAGATAAGTTATCTACAGACAGAATAATCTCTTAGTCGGCGTACTTATCTCTGAGTTATTATAAGAACTTTATGTATTATTCGGTCTTTATTGAGCGAGGGTGGATAACATAAGTCTCGAGGCCATTATCTTCGCTTATTCCACCAAGAATTGCATGAGTTGAAACCTTAACCTTTTAATCATATACTTCAAGGTTGCTATATCTTTTATACCAAGACCTTGATATGAAGGTATTAAACGTGAATACTGCCTCATCAGCGTGTATGAACTTAATATTATTAGTAATAGCCCTCTGCATTTAATCGAACATATAATTTAAATTATCGTTATAAAATGGAATCTTAAAGTCAATCACTCTCTTAATGGGATTGACTGTCTTGTAAGATATTCCGTTCTTTTTATATATGTTAGCTATCGATTATGCAGATATGTGAAGCTCAGGAAATTGGCGATGAAACATCACAGCCCTCCAGGCTAGATAGAAATGAGCCCAGTATTTAAGAGTCTTATCATTAATAGGATGTCAATATGATGCTGCTAAAATTTTAAGGTTCTTTTAGGCTTAGAATTAAGATGCTATGTCTTTAAATTCAATGCTAATAGATAGTAAACCTAACAGTAGCAGGAGATTTATTGAGCAGCCTTGCCATAGATGTATAATTAAGAATAGGCCTGAGTTGATCACCATATTAATCGCATCCATAACGCTACTTAAATAATTAATGAATAGGTCTGAGTTGATCACCATATTAATCACATCCATAACGCAACTTAAACAATAAATCTATATACTCACTGTCATATACTGACACCAAACCTCGCATATAATCACTTAAAATAATAATATTTAAACATTAAACCCCTACATAAACCCTATTAATAAAACCCTAATAAAGTATGCACTAATAGTCTACTTTTATCAATCAAAAACTCAATCAAACTACTGAAAGGGTTTTGGGGTTTTGATTGATGCAAGACATTGCTAGTTAACCTAAACCAATTGTATATTTTCCCTTGGAAGCCCCGTCAAAAGTTTCCATGTCGTCTTGTGAAACATAGGTTGATGGGAAGTATATCTCTGCTGCGATAATACCAAATTTTAATTGTCTATTTAATAATTAAAAAAATCTTCTTATATAAGCTTGAAAAGGAATTTACAGGCAGATAAATTAAGATTAAGTATTAAAATTTCAAATTTAGATATTAAATTAAAAATATAATTAAATTACCAACATTTTCTGCCTTAAGTGGGGCATGTCTTTGTGTCTTTTATTCAACCATTTTTACCTAACTATTTACGATATTAAAAATTTATATCGAACCAAAGTATTAATTTAAATAGTAAATTGAAATTTACAGATAAATTTATTTTATCATTTCACTATATAATAAATAAGTGCAACAAAAGGTTTATTTGAAGATTTTTAAAAATATAAAAAACATTGTTGAAGCCAATTAATTTTCTGAGAAAAAGGATTCTATGGAGATATGTTACTAAAAATTAATCCCATCCTAAACACGATATGATTTATATGCATAAATAGCTATTAAATTTTTCTTTATATCAGAGTATACAATTAATATATATTTATGTAATTATTGATATAAGCTGAGTAGGATGATTTTGATTTATAGTAAATTTGTGTTTAAAAGTATTATTATTTAAGAAATACGTTTGCTTTTGTGAATAAAAAAATAAATTAATTTATATAAATCAAACAAACAGTATTTAAATTACTATACTAATTAAAGAGTATTTAAGTATTTAGATTGAAATAACTCTTAAAATAATTATTAATTTAATCTTTTTTAGAAATGACTTGAATAAAGCTTCAATCATTATGTTTTTATAACTTACTTGTTTTTATATTTTAGTCTTTTATAAAAATAAAGTTTTCTAAAATAAATTCAATTCTACATGATTAAATTCAATGATTAATTTACTTTCACTGATTACAAAATGTCACAAAACGTAGTGATAAATAATAATAATAAAATATTATTTATCATAAATAAAATATTTTATTAAATTCAGGCATAAGTATCATAATTCTTAAATAAATTAATTTGATAAATTATTAATAGTGATTAAAAATAAATATGTCATTCAGTAGTCATCAATAATTAATTGTCTGATAAAAATTTCATTCTTTTTTGATTTTTCACAAAATTTATAGCATCAGCACATATAAAAATTTAAATAATTTTTAATAATCTAAAATTTAATATTCTCTCGTATATACGAATTTTATATTTCATGGCAATTTTTTTAAATTGAAAATATATTTTTATGATAAAGATCATTAAATAAAAATTATTATTTTAATCAGTCAAAAATTTTGTAAAAATAAATTTCTTCATAAAATAAACAAGCTTAAATATTCGATAAATTCATAAAAAGTTCAATAATATGTTTTTTTACATAATTTTTTGCATTGAATTTAACTTTCTCTACAAGCAATACCTCCCTATTTTTTTCTATAGTTAATCAATGGTATGTTAAAATAAAACTTTAAAATTATAAAGTATTAAATTACTTATTCTACATACTACACTTATTTTAAATAATTGTTATTATAATATTCTCATTATAATTATACAGAATTCAAGTTTTTGTGGTTTAGGATGCTTTTAATTTTTCATTCTTGATATATAAAATTATGTTTTCGCAAAAAAATATTGGTTAAAATAAGCTATCCGAATTAAAATTTCAATGATTAAATTATTCGTAGATTAAGATAAATTCTTAAGATTAGTATTAATTTATATAAGATAATATATTTAATGTTATAGACTTCGTTTTTCATAAAAGAAATTAAGCTAAATAAATACTATTCAGGATTTGAACTTTTTTAATTCTTAAATTATCAATCAAATTTACGCAATACCTAAAGGCATTTATTTATAATATTATATTTTCATCCTTAATAACTTAAATAAAGATTATATAGTAAAATTCTTTAATTAATAAGGATTTATATGTAAATAAAGATTTAGAATATTAAAAATTTTAAATATATTTGAGGGAGAGAATCTAAATCTTTTATTTATTAATTAATATACATATATATAATTTACAATATTTTAAAGTTAATCAAAAAATGTTAAACTATTCAAAATATATATATAACTTATTTGAGTACATTCTTAAACTTTTAAAATGTGCATTATATTATTAAATTGAAAATATAAATTCATTCTTAACATTTTATGTTATTAAAATGAATAATAAGTTAAAATACAATCAATTTTGGTAAATTATTTTTTTCTAAATTAAAAAATTATTAAAATTATTTTAGATTCAAAAAATATTCATAATCTAGATGAAAGAAAAAAATTAATCTAACTATAGAATACATTATAATATTAATATTTCATAAGTATGAAAAAAAGCATTAATTTTATATTAAATTTACCAAATAATGTAAAATAATTATTTAGAAATAAATATGCATAACCATTTTCTATGGCAAAAATGCTAAATTTAATTAGCAAATAAAATATTTTGCATTTAAATCATCAAGTAATTTACAATGATCTAAATAATTTATGTAATGTTTTTGTTATTTATTTTGTTTCTATTTAAAATTCTTTTACCAAAAACATATTAAATTTAACTATAACTTTAAAATTAAATTTTCCCATGCAATATTCTATATCCATACTTTACAAATAGATATTTATGAGTTAGATTCTATATTATATATATAATTATTTAAATAAATATCTTCAACTAAATTAAAAATATATAATTGATAAATCAAATATTTTTTTATTTAAATTATTAGTAAATATTTTAAAATTAAATAATAATATATTATATTTTTAACTAGATGAAATCCTTTGCAGCCTTGTTGTTACTAGCAACAGCAGCCACAGCAATTCAAGTGAATCGCGACCACAACTCAAAGCTATATCAACTTTCAAAGAGTCTCTCAAGAGCTCAACAGACCAACAATCTATTGAAATCTTTATTATATGAGCCAAAATACTTAATAATTTATAATTTCTTTAATGGTCAGAAATGCGATGCTGCGATTCAAAGAATGAAGAAGCCAACCATCGACTATAAATCTAAGATGGGAACAGGCGTCGCTTTCACAGATACCGACTTCAAGCTTGACATTGACGGTCTATGGTGGCCTCAATCAAAATACACAAAATTATTTATAAGTTAACTCATTAATTTAGCATTGAATACTCAACAGCTGGAGACGAATGGACTGGCATCTACGATATCTTTAGAGCTAGGGACAAGCTTCCCTAGGGAACTCTATGGGGTACCGTTGGAGCAGCTGGCCCAAGTGAATTTATTAGTTAAATAAATTATTAAAGCGATCTTGACTAAGGATGGCTTGGGGATTGCTATTTCCTCTCTGCTTGCTCTGCTGTGGCTGAATGGTCCGATAGAGCCAAAAAGCTCTTCGTAACTTAAGACTATATTAATTAATTTTAGTCTTTTGTGAAATATATTAATATAAGTAATAATCAATTAAAATTCAACTTAAATCATTTACTTATAATAAGCATGTTTATTTTGAAAAATATGATAATTAAAAATATTCAATTAAAATTTGAATTTTAGTTGAAAGAACATTTATATATAAAAAATAAGTAATAATTTTTATCAATATCCTTTTTAAATTACTAATTTAAATAATTTTTTATAATAACAAGGAGGGCATCATTATTATCAAAATAGATTTAAAATGGGAAATTGTTAAAATAAAATTTAAAATTATATTAAAAATGGAATTTTAGTATTTTTTGATTTTTATAGTATCGTTTTAACTGATATTGATTTGAATTTGATACATTTTAACAGCCAATAATTTGACTCATCGATAAATCAAATTAGATTTATCATATCTTAACTGTAAACCCATTAAATTTAACTTTTAAAATTTTTAACTCCTGATAAATTAATATCTCTCTATACAAAATAGCTATGAAAAAATTTTAAAAGTATAAGATGTAGAGAAAAATTTAACGACTAACTTTCATTCTTATTGTATTCACAAAAAATTTTACCCCATCGAGATAAATCGATTTTAAATATTTCTCTGCCCCAAACTTCTTACTTTCTCATCTCTTCAACCAAATTACTTGAGGACTTGGTCTAAATAAGTTTTTTGTGCATTTAATCAAGGTCTACATTTTATCTTCTTTGAGTCTTTCATCAGGAAATTCATACGCATTTTTATCGTTAAAATATACGAAATCATATGAATTTTTTTTGACTTTCACTAAAATCGAAATATCTCTATGAGGGATTTTTTCCATGAATTATGAGTAGGATAGAACATGTAGCTCATGTTTTGATCTACATTATTCCTTCTAGAGTCAAGTCATGAAAAAAATCGCTGCATGAGATAATTTCATTTCTTTGCAGGTACTCGACCAAATTTTGATGTTTGTTACATTGTAACAAACATCACCTATAGTCAAATGGACACAATTCCAAATGGACACAAATTCCAGACACAAACTCCGGACACAATTCCAAAGTTAGAACTCAGATCTCATCACTTATCTATCACTCTGAACGAAGATATACTCCTTTTTCCATCACAGTACAACTTTTTGATTATGAGGGGGCTCGAAAAAGAGGATTTCGAGGTTTTCTCTCTTGGGTGAAGAGATATTGAAAAATTTAGAATTATGTTTTGATAGACAATTCTACAAGCTAAGTAGAATATTTATATGAAAATTTATAGACATTAGGTTAGAGAGTTATTGAAGTCAAAAGTCAGAGCATCCAAATTTTACTTTTCCCCAATAACTTCCTTCAGTGTGAGATTCATGGAAGATGAGTAGGGTAGAAGTTGTAGCCCATACCCTAAGCTATCGAATAGGGCATATATTCCAATACAAATTCCTTTAGGATACAGAGATAAATTGAAAATGAGGTCAAAATTTTTGTAAAATGATGAGGAATATTGAAATCGATTTTTCTCGCTAGGCAAATTAGATGGTGAAAAACTCAAATCAAATCTTAAGCAAATTATCTCATGAAGAACATTTCTTCTCCTATAGTCAAATCAGTAGCTAATGACATTAGAGAGATAAATCGAAAATAAATCTGAAATCGAAAATAAAGTATGAAATCTTAAATGTAACAAACATCACTCATATAAATTCCTTGAGGCAATGAATTTAAGATTTTTATGAAGAGCATATTATGATCTATCATTTATCATCTAAAAGTTTTTTAATATCAATTCACTTGAGCTGAGAAAACCCCGAAACCCTTCTGGATAATTTTCGGAAATTCAAATTTTTGAAATTGGGTTTTCAAAAATCCGAAAATTATCCAGAAGGGTTTCGGGGTTTTCTCAGCTCAGTGATATTAAAAAACTTTTAGATGATAAATGATAGATCATAATATGCTCTTCATAAAAATCTTAAATTCATTGCCTCAAGAATTTATATGAGTGATGTTTGTTACATTTAAGATTTCATACTTTATTTTCGATTTCAGATTTATTTTCGATTTATCTCTCTAATGTCATTAGCTACTGATTTGACTATAGGAGAAGAAATGTTCTTCATGAGATAATTTGCTTAAGATTTGATTTGAGTTTTTCACCATCTAATTTGCCTAGCGAGAAAAATCGATTTCAATATTCCTCATCATTTTACAAAAATTTTGACCTCATTTTCAATTTATCTCTGTATCCTAAAGGAATTTGTATTGGAATATATGCCCTATTCGATAGCTTAGGGTATGGGCTACAACTTCTACCCTACTCATCTTCCATGAATCTCACACTGAAGGAAGTTATTGAGGGAAAAGTAAAATTTGGATGCTCTGACTTTTGACTTCAATAACTCTCTAACCTAGTGTCTATAAATTTTCATATAAATATTCTACTTAGCTTATAGAATTGTCTATCAAAACATAATTCTAAATTTTTCAATATCTCTTCACCCAAGAGAGAAAACCTCGAAATCCTCTTTTTCGAACCCCCTCATAATCAAAAAGTTGTACTGTGATGGAAAAAGGAGTATATCTTCGTTCAGAGTGATAGATAAGTGATGATATCTGAGTTCTAACTTTGGAATTGTGTCCGGAGTTTGTGTCCGGAATTTGTGTCCATTTTGGAATTGTGTCCATTTGACCAGAGGTGATTTTTGTTACAATGTAACAAACATCAAAATTTGGTCGAGTACCCTCAAAGAAATGAAATTATCTCAGGCAGTGATTTTTTTCACGACTTGACTCTAGAAGGAATAATGTAGATCAAAACATAAGCTACATGTTCCATCCTACTCATAATTCATGGAAAAAATCACTCATAGAGATATTTCAATTTTAGTGAAAGTCAAAAAAAATTCATATGATTTCGTATATTTTAACGATAAAAATGCGTATGAATTTCCTGATGAAAGACTCAAAGAAGATAAAATGTAGACCTTGATTAAATGCACAAAAAACTTATTTAGACCAAGTCCTCAAGTAATTTGATTGAAGAGATAAAAGGAAGAAGTTTGGGGCAGAGAAATATTTAAAATCGATTTATCTCGATGGGGTAAAATTTTTTGTGAATACAACAAGAATGAAGGTTAGTCGTTAAATTTTTCTCTACATCTTACACTTTTAAAACTTTTTCATAGCTATTTTGTATAGAGAGATATTAATTTTTCAGGAGTTAAAAATTTTAAAAGTTAAATTTAAAGGGTCTACAGTTAAGATATTATAAATCTAATTTGATTTATCGATGAGTCAAATTATTGGCTGTTAAAATATATCAAATTCAAATCAATATCAGTTAAAACGATACTATAAAAATAAAAAATACTTAAATTCCATTTTTAATATAATTTTAAATAATTGAATCAGGAAATTGTGAAAATAAAATTAAAAATAAATAAATAATATAATTAGACCAATGGAAAAATGCGTAAACCCCAAATCCACTCAATTTCAAAACCCATGTGTTTGTTGCCATGTGTCATTTTTTTATTAGTAGTTGGTAAAAAAAATTAGGGGACTGGTCAAAATTATATATGTATTTGTAAAAATTGATACATCTCAAATTTAGGGGTCTGTATAATTAGGGAAGTTGGGAGATTTGCGAAATTAGCGATTTTAGAGACTTACGTAGTTTAGAGCAAAATAGGGACTTTTTCATAAAAACCTCTCTCATTTACCGAAAAGGGGCTTGAAAGTAGAGTAACTCCATTAAAATTTGGAAGTTTTGCCAAAATATGGCATTCATGCATGATTGCGATAATATAAAGGCAAATGCAACTAAGTAGAATCGCTAAGGAAGTGGCCATTTTAAGAGAGCAAATGTGAAATAGAAGCAGTATTTTAGAATCGAGTGTTGTAAAGAGTGAATTAGGACATTTTAAAGTATAATATAAATAGTGTTATTAATTATAATAATCTGCGATGAATTTTAAACTGACATACCAGGGGAAATTGTAAAGGGAAACATGTTTTATACACTACTTCAGCTATGAAACAAACATCATCACACAAAACCGAACCGAAGAGTGTGAATCCACTTCTTAATACTGAATGCCCACATCTCCTGGATGCCTTCTTTTCTTAAATTCTGAACGATTTCTGCAACCCTCTTCACCAATTGCTGCCTAAAAGTGTAAAGCCCATTAAAACTTACTTGTTCTGAATAGTGTCCATCTTCATCTCCTTCTTTGTAAAGGAGAATAACTGCTCAATTGGATTGAGCCAAGGCGAGTATTCGGCGTTGAAGAGCACATTCACTTTGAACTTTCCGGCTGTGGCTAACATCTCTGAATATTTATGAATGACTGCGTTGTCCATCAGCAGGACCACTTTCTTAGAGTGTAGTTCTTTGTCAGTTCTTACACTGCGTAAGGTATGGTAGATAAAGTTTTCAAAGAGAACTGAGTCAAAAGCTCCTTCTATCACTTGACTGAGATAATTCTATCCTAGGAAATCGCAGCAATATAAGACATTGAGAATTGCTATCTCTTAGTTGAGCTTTTCTTAATTGACATCTCTCTCACTTTCATCCCATAGTGTCCCAGGTTCTGCTTCATCTCGCTCTAGTATTCCTTAATGCTTTTCAAGTGAAGGTCTATAAATAGCTGGGGCCAAAGCTTTTAGTAAGAGCCCCTTTCACTCTGCAAGTTTCCCTGCTCTGACCCAGGGTTCGATGAGTCTTTTTGGAAGCTACTTGAGAGTTTTAATTTCCTAGGAGTGACCGCAAACCGACTTTCCAACTTGGTTTCGGCACCTAGGTCAATAGACTTCTTCCTCGAAGATTCCAGTTTTAGTTTTGATATTTTATCGAGAATAGGAGTTAAACCACTCTTCACTTTTGAAGCTGAATTGTCTTCAAGACATTACTGATTTCACTGAACTATTTATGCGGAAACTCTGAAAAGTTTTAGTCAAGCTGAATTTCTAATTGGAGGTCTCAGGGACCTCTAATATCGGGGAGAGATCCTTTGTAAATGCAAGCCGAGTTTTCATTGAAGGGGTCTGAAGTTGCTTTTTTTTATGGTTTCAATTATGGATTTCCCTAAAAGTATTATGCATTAATAATTACCTTAGTATTTTCAATGGTTTTCTAAATATAATTACTGGTTTTCGATGACTACTTTGACCCCCTTAGAACTTTCGCTCCATGAATTTAGATTGGAGTGCTGACAAGTTTCTTTGGCGTCTAGGATATTTCTTAAACCCCTATCCTACCTTAGGTCCTATAAAGCTTTTCATTACAAAATGGCTAATTGCTTACGAAGTTGACTTAGCCATACCGAATTTTCCATTTTTAATATTTCCAACCTTTTAATTACAATTTTTAGAAAACCCTAAGTCAAATGAATTTGAAACCTTCTCTAATTATTCCCCAACATTTTCAATTTTTCCAGGTGTAAGCTCTCTGAGAATTTGAAGTTGAAGAATCAGAACTTTGATCCATTTTGAGGAGCATTTTTCCATACAAAAGTTTGTCATCGCTAGCGAGGATCATGCTATCATTTTGCAACCTGTTTTATCGCTTCTGTAATTTTGCAGAATCTCGATGCATATCTTAATGTTGAAGCTCCATTACTTTGAGGGCATCGAGTCCGATCGGAAGTTGCTCTCATCAACTGAAATGATAACTGCATCATCATATAAGAACTGAGCCAACAACCTGCTAATCCAGAGCCTATTCTCATTGAAGTTCGGGTCTCTATACTTTGTATTAGCAGCCTGAGTTTTCCCATATCTTAGATGGAACTTATCTCACAGAATCTTTTGAAGAGTGGTAACGCAAGGCACCTTAAGTAGCTTACACTCTGCCTTTGTTTGAGCCAGGTTTAATAAATAATTATGAAGCTTCTATCCTGTAACTTCGTAAATTCCGTTCTGTTCTAGGTAGGCCTGATAGAATCAAGCAAGAGCTAGTTCCCTCAAACCCCTTTTCTACCCACTTTCTTTTGTGGTTCAGGATCAAGAATCTTATGCTTGACCTCGTACTTTAACTTTTCAATAGTCTTATATACAATATCCACATCCATCCTCAATTTCTTAGCTACTTGACGAGGCTTCAATTGCTCGTTATAGTATATATTAATAACCTCTAATTTCTTACATACGAGCTTAGCTTCTCTTTTCTTCAAAAAAGGATTGCTACTTAACTTAGGATTTGCCTTTTTATTTAATTGTCTCGTTGAGAGCATCTATTAAATTTTGACTCCCTCTAAGAGCTCCTCGTTACTCATCAACTTTACATCCTCCTGTAATATTTTTGCTTGTATCGCTTCCTTAATTATTCATAACTTGTTTATTCCTGATTCTGGCAAGTCGAAAACTTTGAAGGTAAGCTTCAAGGAATTAGCAAAGCTCATCATCATTTTATATGTAACAAATATCAACATTGCTAGCTAAATATTCTTGAATTTTTTCTTAAGGAAGTTTTAATATCTCACCTGTTAACCTTCCTCGAATGTTCCCAGTGTTCGATTGCGGGCGTTTGCTCAATATCGGAACAAATTTATTAAAAGTCACAAGAATCAAATACCACTTGTTCTAGGCAGTTTATCACGAATTGTACTTGTGACAATAAATATGTGGTTGAGCTAGATAATAACGGTCTGGATAATTTACCAAGCACGACAGGAGTCCATTTAACAATAGATTTCTCTTAAGCCTTAACTTTGCTTGGTTTAATTACAGATAAGGCATTAGAAATAAGAAAATCATCGCTTAATATCGACTGCTATGAGCAAGAAATTTCTGATTAGAATACATTCTTAGACTCTTCGTTAGGGTGTAAGTTTATACGTGCATTCTAGTTATCTGTTTTTTAGATCTTCATTTATTTCTAGGTATAATTACAGAAGAAGCTTGATCAAATTAAGTATATTATAATATCATTAAGAATATAAATAGATATCTTTAGTATTTTAATTATAAATTAAAATGGAAGGAAAGCAATAATAGATTGGTGACCAAGCAGTATTTTAATTACTACCAAATGATGTGGGACAGATTACATATGCATATAAAGAAGGTGACTCTCCTCTTGAAATAATAGGACTTTATTCTTTGTCATGTAGGTTCGTAGAAGGACTTGTTTTGCAATAATGGAAAGGTACCATTTTTGAGTTTCTTGTTTCTCATGATGATAAATCAATTGAACTTCTTCTCTGCTATTTTGATTAACTTATAAAAAGCCCAGATTTATGCAATGAGGACTTCTTCAAAATCTTGATGCGAGCACTTCATGCTATTTTCATCAACAAACTTGATTAGCCGCTAAATGAAGTCTTATAGTAAAGCGAGCTTGAACTTAACCAACTTGCAATTCTACCTTTAAAAATACTCTTGCAAACAAAAAGTTAAATAACACTTCATTTCAGAGTATTAAAATTGTGAAAATCTCTAAGAATATACTAACTACCAAGATCACTGATTTAAAATACACACGCTTTGACCATAATGCTGATTACCTCAAAGCTTATGAAAAAGAAAATAATTTAGATGAACAATTTATTCAATTCATGACTCGTAAAGTAAAAAAAAAGATGTTAAGCAAATGTAAAATTCGTCAATCATATAAAATGAACAGCTTAGAATAAGAAAAGGACTAGCAAGAGTAGCAAGAATAAGATACTAAAATCAAGATGAATGTCGAAATCAATTTAAATATTGAGGATTAATATCACAATGAAGAAGGGAACGATATTCAAAACTTCTAGAATAATGATAATTTAAATGCCAATAAAACCAACTAAAAGGATCTTCTTAATCAATCTATCGAACAAGATTAATATGCTTCTAATTTAGTATATTCAATAATGAATTAAAATCCTAATAACAATCAAAATCGAAAATTCAAACTAAATTTAGCATTGATTGATTCTGATGATAATGAAGTTGATTATTAGGATATTAGTTAAGTTCTGGACACCATGACGCAGGTCACTTACAAATAACCTAAACTTCTGAATAAAGATACCCATGCAATTTAAGTTTATTTAGAGGATTAACTCCTCGATTATCAAACTCTAATCAATAAATTAAGAGTGAATCCGCTCACTTATAAATAACAAGCAGATTCCTGTTAATAACTTTTAAAAATGTTCTAGGAAAAGCCGAACGAATTCATAAAACAAAAATATTGGCTTGCCACCGCTACAATCAAAAACACTAACATGGCTGTAAACAATGTGTTCAATATAGATTTGTCGATTAGGAAAGAATAGAAAAGTAAAAAAAATGTAGGACTGCTTCTAAAAAGCGATCATTATCTGAAGAAACAAAAAGCAGTCAATAACTTACGAAGAGAAGATTATTTAATAAAATAAGGGTCTTTTTCAGATGAAATTTATTTCTAAAAAAGAGAATCGGGTGCAGCTATTGAAAAAGATCCCGATAGCTATAAACTAACGAGCAAGGATTCAATTACAAAAGCTTCAAAGTTTAAAGCTTAAACTAAAAATTATGATCGTCTTGAAATAAAAGCTTAAAAGAAATTATCCTTGAATTACAAAGCAAATATATTAGCTGATAAGGATTATGATAGTACATTACACCAATTTGAAATACGTGATTTTCCTACTCCGTAATTCTCTGAATCTGAGACATTACATTTAATGGGCACTCTCGATTACGCTATAAACTTCAATAAATATATTAATGAACATCGTGATGTAGATAAGAAGGAAATGTTCACCGGATCACCATTCTTCGACTGTAACTAACATCGCCTTATGCATACCTCTTTTAGGCATTAAATATCTAAATAGAGTAAAATGACCAAATTTCTAGCATAGAAATTATCATTAGGCTTTCAATTCAGATTACGTTTTCAAGCCTTAGATACATAAGAACCCCTAGAATTATTCATACCCCAATGAACTTCTTGGACTGTTAAATATACTCTGTAATGGACCGGTTTATAATGATTTAAGAGCGACTTTCATGCTCTTAGCCGCATTTTATTCTTCAAAGCCTGAAGATATAACCAGTGAGTGTTTTTTAAACCCACTGGTTTTTCCACTATGCTAAGTACTTCAATCCTTAGTCTTCAATTTCAAACTTCAACAGTTTAAAGTAATTAGGATATTGGAAAAATATACAGAAGAATAGAATTTGGAGATGTTTCCTTCTATCTATAAACTTCATTACTGCAATAGGGATAATTTTTGTGATTACGTATTCGGAGAGAATTCAATCATTGTGGAGCTCATTTACTTTTACAGTGATAATCATATCCCTAGATCACAATTCGCCGTTGTAAGAGAAAATGAAGATTATTATCTAGTGGCCATGTCGATGAGGAGAGGAATTATACAGATACCCTAAAGACTTGAAGTAGTTAAAGGTAAAGAAGAGCAAATAATTGAAAACCTGATTGATGAGTTATTTGCAAGTGAAGAATTCGATATAGGCCTCAGCAAGCCATATATGATAAGGTTCTACTCAGTGTAACTCTAGGATTAACAGCCTCCTTAAACTATCTATTAAATTCCTGCGGATTACTAGTATAGACTAAGAGACTTTTATGTCAAATTCTTAGTTGGTAAATATACAAAGCCTTAACTTTTTATAGTTATAACTTTCAAGAGTTAGATTATTGTGTAGCAGATATCAGAAGAGGAGAAAAGTATATGATGATACTTATTGACACTATGGCAACCCCAAAGTTAGACAGTTATTCATATTATGAGGATACCAATATAAATACAACTAAATTAAGCCCGAAAATAGAGCTAATGTACAAAGTTTCAGGAATTTTGCCAAAAAACTAAATGGGTATAGCTAAGTAAGTATTTGTGTTTAACTTCCTATAGAAACTTAATGGGAAAAAGTGCAAAAATATATTGATTACTATTCTCAAGATTATAGTTTAGCATACTGTCTGGACTCAATGATATAATCAGTTCAAATTATGAAAGAATTCAATAAAACATTTGAAGGGAAGAAAACCTACGAGTCTAAGTCTATAGAATCTCTACTTATACAGATATAAAAAACTCTCCGTTAAACCCTTCTTAAAATTGTCCCTTAAGTATTCGAGTTATATAATCACTGTAAGTTATTGAATTTCATAACTTTGTGTATAGAAAAGAAAAATTAAATAAGATAGAAGACAATGCATTGAAAGAGGATATTCAACTGAATTATGAAATACCATTTGACTTACGATACAATATCCTCAATGTTTTACTTTGTTCTGAAGAGAGATCATTCAATTCTGCAACATATAATTTGCTAGAATATTCCAGAACTAAAGACAGTTTTACTGAAGATATAATTGATGATGTTGACAAGAGGAAATAATAGTTTGAACAAAATACAAAAACTGAAAGTTTCCATCAAAGTTCAAAGTTATAAGATCCTTACCATAATTACAAGTACTTGCGCCTGTTTGAGAAATTAACTAAATTGACGCCTTTGGACAATAGTGCACTCAAAACCTTAAATTATCGACCTTATGATGACTACTGTGTAGTAAAATTAGAGACTTTTCCTGTAAGCTCTCAGGAACTGAAAAAATGTTACAGCGGCAGCGTGCATAAGTTCAGCATCTCTAATATGGACCAGCTTTGTTTAACAGTTCAATAATAATACTAATGGAATACTCACAAGCAACTAAAGTAGGAAAACAGCCTGAGCGAATATAATATATTGGGGAAAAGATAGAGATAGCTTTCACTCACATATGCGCATAATGATAATGACCTACTCACTCCATAAAGGAATCGGGTTGATGGTAGCTACACTTAGTAAAATCAATAAAGCTTTTCAGATTCTCAAAGAAAAAGAGATACAAAGATAAGTTTAAAGCAGCCAAACTAAAGCCAACTTGCAAGCAAATAAACTCTCCAGAACTTGTCATAGATAAAAAGTGGACAGGACTCCTCTTCCTCCTCTCTAAAGAAACACAGTGGTGGAGGGATTATGAGTCAGACACCAAAATACAACATTTCTCCATAACAACAATTTAACACGGGTACTCCTCAAATCAATCAATTCTAATCAAACAGTCTTTAACTCACTCCAACTTAGATATAATAGAATAAATTATAAGTTGAACCTTTCAGCAAACTCAAGAGTTAGACGCTAAATAAGAAAAAGAGCAAAGCAAAGAAGAAGGTGCAAAAGAATAGTTAACAGAATGATCCTGTGACTAATAATTCAAAAGAGATTAAATTAGTTTAATAGATGTTAGGCACCAACACTAAACAAAAAGACCAGCTCATTGATCAAAATGATCCTTCAAATAGAATCAACGATTAACATCAGCAAATTGAAGGAGGTGGTTTTGCACTTGACACAAGAGATCAGAAGCAGCACTAAGAGGACTCAGGCAATCAATAACGATTCATAATGATGATGAAGAAGTAGGAGAAGATTATGACGAAGATTAAAGTGAAGACGAGTATGAACCAAATAGATTTAATCAACAAAGAACTTAGAATTTCTAAGAGAGCGATGCAAGCATACCCAGGGACCACTGAGATTTTGAGAAAGACAGCTATTTCACTACATAACCTCCAATCTTTCCTAGTAATGGAATTTATAAACAACCTATACATAATCAATGAAAGCATCCGTAGGTCACCAAAACCAAAAATAGAACTCTTACTTTAAAAACCTTGGTGGAGTCGAATGTTCCAAAATAACATGATAATTAATAATTCAATGACTTTGATTTCTAAGCAGGAAATAATCTAAACCTTAATGATATCAATTCTAAAACTGATGAATTCAACAACAAGAATTAGACGTTGGTACTTTCAACTGAAGCAACCTAGTCCACAAAGGGACACCCAAGATGCCTTAGTCTCAAAACAAAGCTTCATAATAAAATATGAATCAACCTAAGAAAAATTCTACTAACTCCAACCAAGCTAATATCCTACCATTCCTTTGAAAGGCGTTTAAAAGCTTAATGAAGATAATTTCCACAAGTAATTTCCCAAGTTTAAGTATATTTGTAGCAAGAATGATTATTTAGTTTTTATAACAAGTTTTAAATCAACTCACTGCACTCTCCAACCTAATTCTCTCTTATATTAATTCTCTCCTCTCTATTTAATTTTCACCAATTTCATCCAAGTTTTAAAAATCCTCGTTTTATTAAGATATTATTAAATCTATTGGATTATTGCCCTATAAATTGCCAGTTTTAAGTACCTACTATAAATTTAATTTAAGCTTGTAACAAACTTCTCAACCTAAATAATTTAAAAACTATAAGCCCAGCTCTCTTCTACCACAATTTTCTTCAACTGCCCTAGTTTACCCTACCAACTCAAGATATCAAGTTCTGGTTACTAACCTTAAGCCCTGCCAATCGGCTTGAGGACAAATTTACGTTTTCAAAGGCCAAACTAGACTTTTAGTCTTTTTAAGTACCTTAACAACTTGATGTACTAAAATGAAAATTTTGGCAGCATTTCAGGTTTTACTAGTTTTCTAATAATTTTACAGAAAATTCAGCTATCAGCTTATATTACCTACCTATATCCCTAATTGACCTAAAAGTTGGCTTTAGCCTAGTTGTTTTAGTTAAAAAGTTAAAAATCAAAAACGCTGGAGATTAACTGAGTTTACTAAGTTTTTAAAGCTAACAGCTATTTAATTAAAATCAAGTTTTAAGTTTAAAATCAAGTGATGTTTGTTACACTAACTAAAAGTCAAGATCTAAAAAGTAAAAAAAAATCAAAAAGCTCAAAAGCCTAGTACTACTCACGAAAGTCTTGCTAATTTTTTAGTTGGTAAAATTTAAGCTAGGGTTAAGAAACTTTAAGCTTGGGGGAATAGTGGCCACTATTCAAATTTTTAAATCTAAACATTCAGGGTTTAATTAAATAATTCAAATTATCAAAAATTAGCAAGTAAGAACCTTCAAAGTAACAGTAAGAACCAAAGTAAAAATCAAAAGAACTCAATTTTATGGCTAGTAAGAACCCAGTTAGTAGTTTTAATTAATTTTAAGAACACAAAGTAACAGTAAAAATTATTTAGAACTCCAAGTACCCTTTAGGAGATTTTTAAAAAAAATTTAATTTGCTTAAGTAGCCTGGCAAGGCTTTACGATCGATTTAATTAGCAAGTAACAAAGTAACAGTGATTTTCATAGTAGCAGTTAATTCTTAAAAAGAGAACCCAAGTAACAAAGTAACAGAACCCAAGAAACATTAACAAAGAACCCAAGTAACATTAATAAAAGAACTCAAAGAAACAAATTTTTAATTACTTACTTACTTAAATTATTTTTTTGATTTAAGGAAAATTACTGAAGGTCTTCTTTGATTTGATTTTTACATCTCGAGAATTTGATTTTGATAATTAAGAACGACTTGATTTTGTTTTTTGCATTTTAATTTAAAGGAGTAAGTCTAATCATTACAGAGGAAACAAATGATCAGTTTAGGGTATTTAATTAATTAAGAGCGGCAGTGACATGACTTAGAAGCTACATTTGCTCTAGTACATTCGCAGTGTTGCAATCACTGGATGTTTTCAACTTCGCGTTTCGCTAATCAATGTCTGGCATGGTAATTAATTAAAGAATCTGAATCGTATCAAATAAACAAACGATCAGTTTTTTAAGAAGATTTTAAACTTGCACAGTGACATGACTCTCAGGCTACATTCCTCCGCAGATTTTTCGCCAATCGATGTCGGGCAAGGACGATAAATCGTAAATTAATTATAAAATGAATCGAATTTAACCTCGTTTCGAGGACGACGAATTTGAATATTCAAACGGGTGGCCCAAAGGTCCTGAGAGATTTTTAATAATTAAATTTTAATGATAGAGGTTCCCCTTATTCAACTTCAGCAAGTTACCCTTGGCTAAACTAAAACTACTTACTACTTAAGCTAACCTTAAGAAAAGGAGTTACTCTTAGTAACTTAATTAAAATTTTACTCCCTTGTTAACTTACAGTTAAGTAAAGTTTTTATTTGGCCTAGGTACTCACCCTGACTGTAGAGAAGCCTAAAAAAGCTTCAAGCGTAAATCGGCTCAGGCAGTATCCCAAACAGCAGTTTCTGGGGTTTTAAGTTTTCTTAAGTAAAGCCAGTAGTTTGGCACTTTACTAATAAAAATTAACCAGCCTAAAAAATTTAAGCTGAAACTTAAACCTCTATCACCTAGAACTTTTTACTTTTTAACTTTTTATAAGTACTTTTACAGAGAAAGCAGAGAACAGTAAATAGTAGTACTGCCCAGTTACTTTACTTCATCAGTTAACTACTGGTAAGGTAAGTAAGCTAGGCTTTATTTCTATTATTTTTCTCACTTTTGAAAATTTTGAGAGACTAGTAGCAGCACAGCAAATAAATTTACTTTTAACTGCGAAAATCTAGCAGCTCTTTCCTAGAGTTTATCTCTAGGACGGGGTTGTACTCTAGTTCAAAGGAATTGTTTGGTTATTGGTTTGAGTTAAGTTAGGGAATCTGTATTACTGCTATTAATAATCCTATATCTTTCTCTTAATCAGTATTTTCACTAAAATTACAGAGCCTCAGACTTATAAAACTGAGAGTGATGTTTGTTACACTTATATAAATCTTGAAACAATATACAATTAAACTGTCCCATCTTTCTACGATTAATTAAAGCCCTAATATTATTATCTTTAACAAAGAATTCTGCTAGTCAAATTATAATAATAAATCAAATGGAATTTGAAAACAGCAAACTCATTTCTACATACCTGGCTTTGATGTCTCCTATGAAAGAGGACAAACTGAACGAGGATATATCTGGTATCGACTTCACTAAGGAGCCTGAGTGTTAACCCCTCAACTAACTTAAGGATGCAGCTTTCCATAAGATGGTATCACAAAACCCTTTTTAAATCAAAAGGACCTTGAGATATTTCTCACTTGGCTATCTCTACTACTATCTTTTGAAAGGTCATCACACTGGAGAGAGCGACGAAGGTTACTATGACGACGAAGACCATGACGACGACGAGGACGATGACGATGATGACCAGGAGGAAACTAAAGTGCAAGCGGAGGATTTCTCCGACTACAAAATCCCTGCCGATGAAACTATCGAGAAGGCGATCCAGAGTTTCCCTGACGGAGATGTATTGTTTATTACCCTTGGCATCAAGTCAAACTTCCAGTGTATGGTGAACCAAGATGAACTTGCTGAGCACCTCCAAGCATTCAATGTCGCAGATTACAAGCCTTTCCATTTTAAGGGACAGATCTAGTTGACTGTTGGGTTCCAAGAGAGCTTCAAGATCAAGAGAATCACCACTTAAACTTCTTAAGGACCCAAGAAAACTCTCACTCTTGAATGGGCCTTCACTTATCCTACGATGGAATGGCTAATGCAAGAGCAAGGAGCTTAATTGATCGTTGAGGATGAAGAAGATCTCACTACCGACTTCTTGAAGTCCAAGATGTGGATGCTTGACGAGGAGGGTGTAGTCTGTTCAACTCAGGAAGAGGAGAAGAAGAGGAGGAGAAGAAGGAAGATGATGACAAGGGGCAGAAGGTCTCCTCTATTGAAATTATGGTGATATCAAAGTGAGATGCTAATAAAAGATGCACGCTTATATTTGATAAATTTGTTTGATAGTTTAACTTTTAACTTTTCTTTGTGTCTTTATTAAAACCTATTTAATCCTTTGACAACTTGTCTTCTCATCTCGCCTTTATCAGGAAATATCTTTTAATCCGCAGAGAATATTTAGAGTCGAAGTGAGGCCTAATACAATGATCAGAATTATACTCATAAAAGATATTAAACTTCTAAAATAATTCACCTTCTACCAATCGATAACCGATTTAATAGATGATGTTTGTTACAGACACATTAAAGTACTACTCAAACAAACAGATGTCCTTTAAAATGGACACCGATTCCGGTACTAGATAGTAGGGAGACTTATACATATTAATTAAGATGGTGGTTAATTATAATTATTCAATTATTTTCGTTTAATTTTTGTTCGTCAAGAACGAAGAATTTCAGGGACCTTCCTTCTCTGGACGAGTGGGCTTTAGACTTCAGGAATTGGACTCGTCGCCGCTCTCGTAGTCGTGAAGAGTTAATGTGTCGATTACACTTAGTCTCTCTAATGCTTGAAGAATGGATCCATGTACAAGGACTGAATTGAGGATCTGTACAAAGGGTAAGGAGTCAACAAGTTTCTAATGATGACAAACCACTGACCATCCAACTTAGGATTCAGTATCTCAAAAGGTCTATTGGTGAGAATAGCATTTTTATCTTTCAATGCCAACATATCATCAACAGTGTAAGGTAAGCTTCTGCAAAGAATATAGAACAGGAGTAGGCCAAGTCACCAAGAATCTAAAGCCTTCATCATCAAATGATTTAAGGGCTGGATCTCTCTATTAATAAATTCAGGAGGAGAGTATTCGTTAATGATTCCATCTCTCTAAACATTCCTGTTCAACCAATCTGTCAAGTAAGGAACGTGGTACTTATCAAACAGAATGTTTTCCGGCTTAATATTCAGGTGATAGACTTTGTTCTTATGGGCCTGGAATAGAGTATTGATGATCATGAAGGCAACGTACTTGAAGCACTTCTGATTTATGAAAAAGCCTTCTAAAAGGGTCATTAAGTTGTATGGATACTTAGGCATCAAGTATGCAGGCTTGCCCAAGAGGTTATAGGTTTCTAGTATAGACACTATGTTTCTACCTTGCTTATTGAAGTTGGTATCCATAATTGCAATAGCTGAAGCTTGATCAGGAATCAGAGCTTTCCAGAAGATCTTAATAATCATTTCACAAGGACCGCTGCTCTCGCTTATGACTTGGATGCTATTCGTTTTCCTATAACACTCGAACGATCTGGTAAGATAACTTTTCCCTATTCTTTTTCCAAGCAACAAGTTATGTTTGTCAGCCTCTCTCTTAACCATAGCAAAGATGTCATTTTCCATATCTTCCACAGTAGCTCTAAGGTTCTAGCTCTCCTTGTAAGATTTTAATAGTAAATCAAGTCGCCCGTAGATCCCCCTCAGCATTTGCTAGTTCAGAGTCTAGTAGTGAATATAGAACTTGGACCCTTCAATGAACTCGGCCTTTTCTTTTTGATTGAGGGTCTTGTACACCGCTTCGTTCGCTATCGATTATTGCAACTACTCCAGTTATTCCTAGCCCACTCTAAGCCCAGTAACCTTTTGATTTGTTGGTAAGGCCACTACTTTATTTAAAACATTTTGTATTTTTTCCAGGTTCTCTCCTTCAAACCTTGATAGGTTCCAATACGCTCTCAACTTATCCACTTGATTGTAAAACAGCCTATCCTTCTAAATCGACAACCTTTACTCAGTTCCCTTGGGCTCATACTTGCAATGCAGTTTAAGGACGTTTTGATCTATTCAATATTAATTTTTTAAACTTGTTTAAAAAAACCTGCTTACTTGCTTTTACTTTCTATGATCTATATCCAGCCTCCTGAGGCTTCTTATAACTTCTTCAGACCCTCTATGATCTGAGCCTCTGAAACAAACTTTCCAACATGCTTGTCACTTCCTATCATGTTTTTTATCAGTTCGGCAAGTGGTATTGTCTGCTTAATTGTAAAGAGGTACTGCAACTTATTGGTTAAGGATAGCAGCTTCTCAAACTATTCTAATGGCTCGTTTGCATTAATAGAATTATGCAGTTAATCTCTCACCTTCTATTAGTTTACCTGCTTATTAATAATAGCGTAAGCTAGTTTGGGTGCAAACTCCTTAGTGGCCTTTTCCAAAAGACTTTTGGATCTTGGGCTCAGCTATTATTGCGGTTCTTAATTCTCTGCCTCAAGTTCCAAGCCTAGCAGCTTTGGAGTCATTTGGACTTCACTGTGCCTTTTTTCCTAACTGACTTCCAGGAGTCGTGAAGTTGGAGTCGACAAAGTCTGAAGATGAATCCTTGTAGTAAAGGTAGAATTTGATCTGCTGCTCGTCCCGGTTTATGATCTCTACAGGATGATCGCTCATTATCTTGAAGTAATGGATCCCTCCTCTACCCAGGCATTAATCAGGAGGCAATACCCAGAGCACATACTAGAGTGGGGCACTGCGATTAATTGCTTGAATAAGTTCTTTAGCCTTTGAAGAATCAATCTCAATTTTAAAACAACAAAAGTGAGTGGCGAAGGAATTGTTGGAGTCTCTAAGCTCAATGATCTTGGTGGTCTTGTGAATGATATCTATCCTTGAGAGATAGTCACCTAACCAGGGATTGTTACTTAGCATAGCTTAGCCCATGAACTCGTTGACCAGGTCATGTAAGAGGGAGTGAATAGGTTTAGAGTTTATGAAAGTGAAGGTTGATGTTTGTTACACCAAGTTGCAGAAAAATGTAGCTTAAGAGAAGTAAGAATCAATCTCGCAAAGAAGGATGTCAGGGTCGTTGTCGTCTCCCAGTAGGATGTTGATTAGCTTGGCAACTTCCAAAGGATCAAAGATAGGATGGGGCAGCAGGAACATTGAGTTAGCCTCTACCATCATAAGGTCTTATTTCTTTTGACTCCTGGTAACCGACTTCGATTTGGGAGTTCTCGAGTTGGAGTAATCGACTTCCTAATTTTTACTTATAAATTCTTGAACCTTAACTTAGTACTGTTCATAAAATGCTTTCATTTACTTCTTGTCTTCTTTTGAGACAGTATACCCAGTTGCTGGTACAGCTTTATCGAGCCTTACAGCCTTTACGCCTTTGAATTTAGGAGTCCTCAATCCATCTTTCTCTTTCTGCCACTGGTGACGTATTTTCTTACCAATATAATCCTGCTTTTCAAGCCTGTCAGGATCATTCCAGCAGTCATAGATGGTTTCGACTTTGATCTCTTCTTGAATCGTTACTTCGGTAGGATTGACTATTGTGTCAGAGTTGAAAGAGACATCATTAAGGGCCTTTACATCCTTGCTTTCAGTTTGAGTTGCAAGATCAAAGTTGCTGGGATTAACCTGCACTGCGACCGAGTTCAAGGTCTTGCGAATTTGGTAAATTTCCTGAACCTTAGCAAAGTTCTCCTCAGTGATGACGGGAGTTTCCATCTCTTTAACGCTTATTATAAAAGCAGGAACTTGGACAGGGTGAGTGTCTATATTGCATTAACTTATATACATTACATACCTTAAAGTTAAGGAGGCTTTTAAGGTTAAATCCTCATCGATGAGCAACTCTCTTTAAGCATACTTGAAACGAAATCGCCAGGCTAGTTTAATTCAAAGGGTTCACAGGTATTATAGTTTTCATCTCCAGGAACCAGGGAGTTGAACCCCCGAGAATAGTTGTGGCATTGTTTGCCTTTGCTGAACGACTCTGAAGAGTTGCCGTAAATGCTGGAAAGAATGCTTTCAGGCTTGGCATTTTTGCACTTGTGCTTTCTCTTGCTTTCAGAGGAAGAGTAGAAGTTGTTGCACTTATCGCACATATTCATTTTAGGTTTGAGTTGTTTCATCTACTGCACTTAGTCGTAGTGCTTCTAGTGCTTGTGCTTTGTTAAGCTCTGGGAGGATATATAACTCTTCTGGCATCCCGCGATCGTGCAAGGATATTTGCCCTTCTTTCCTTTAGCTGGATTCGGTGATTGCTCACTCATTATATTAATAGTTATTAATTATAAAGTTTAATCAAAGTAGAAGTTAAACAGAGAGCCTTCCTTATTTAGTATTCCTTCAAAAGCCTCGAAACTTTCAGATGCCCTGCCTGTACATTCCTGAGAACCAGGCAACTTAGCTTCTGACTTTCCTTAACTCATATATGCCACCTGACAAGTTTCTAAGCGGCGAGGAGGCTTGATTGAAGAAAGTTCGATTTCCTCCTAAAATGGACACAAATTCCAGATTGGACACAGTTCCGGACACATATTCCGGACACAATTCCAGGTGATGTTTGTTACATTGATCAAAGTTTTATAATATTAAGTTAAAAGTACAAAATCACTCAGTTAAAATTTCACCAAATGAATTAACAATAGAAGCAGGTGCTACCCAAGGGGTTTACGTGTCAGATTTGCAATGCCCCTTTCTAAAACAGAACAGCCAAACATCGCCACATAAAGAAGGATCACACCGAGCAGGAAGTTAGAGACAACAAGTTGCAAAACTATCATAAAATTTGTGAAGTTTGTTAGAAGGTCTACTCAACTAAGCACAGCTATAGGTTTCACCCTTGTGTCAAGGAGAAGAAGATTAGAGAAGCTGCCCAGGCTATTGAGAGTGGTAGCTAGAAGTACAGTTCCTCTGGCAAATCAAAGGGAGATGTAAAGCAGAGCGAAGCTTCCTAAATCAATATGGATGAGAAAGCCCACTCCAACTCAAAAGAATCTATCGCAACTTAGCAGCAGCAATTCTAAAGTAAGAATAATTCCAGTTGATAAACATACAGATATGTTGGAGTCAATTGAAAGGTCAGAAGCATAAGGCGTAGATACAATCAGTGAGGTATCAAGATCACTTCCAGTAGAGCAGTAAGCTCATGAGGACTTTTATCCTGGATCTCCTATTGAAAACCATGACGATTTAATTGCAGGGAATGATGGATGCTTCTCTTAAACTAATATTGCGCCTCAAACTAGATTTGATTTAGCCTGCTTCAAGTTCCAAGTCAGTTGCAAGGGAAGGTGTATTACTTGACTTTATAAAGGTAGCTACTCATGCGCCTGAACAAACTCAATTGGCTTAGTTAACAGAAGGCAAAGCTCAAGCGGAAGAAGATAATTGTATTAATGAGAAAGTTAATAATTGATTGTGAAAAACGTTTTTGGAAATCCATAGGTACCTAAACTTTTAAAGTGACTTGAACTTCAGCAATATTCATGTGTTATTTAATTAGGACATTCAAACCAAGACTTGTGGCATTGTAGCCCCTGCAACTCGTTCTAGAACTAGTATAATAATGGATCCCAATTTAGTGGGCAGTGATGCCAACCAGCATACGGAGAAATTCCTACAATTCAGTTTTCCAAAATTATTGTAAGGCTGCAATAGTATGGTATGAACCAAGACTCTGTGTTTTACAATGTTGGTTCTGGGTTTGGCAAGCTGGTATTCTAGGCAGCATTTATGACAAACGCAACCAGCGTTGGAGTGGAGATAGTCGCAAACCGCTTCCATATCTCAAATAAGAAATTACTCTAACTCTAGGAAGATTATTCAACAGACCTGGAAGTGAGCGCTGTCCTCAAGAAGATTGAGTTCTACAAACAAATTTCAGGAACGTCTAGGAATTTAAGACTTCGTCTAATCTGCAGGTAACTCACTTATACAGCTTCGCTGCCAGGATGTCAGACCCTGACTTAGTGTACTTGATGGACCTTATTGACAACTGTCCCAATCTAAAGTATGCAGTAGTTACCTCCAATATCAATAAAATCAATCTTCGCAATAACCAGCCTAACTTCTAATCTATCTATAAATGAGTTACTCAACAACTGGCAATTAGAAATTTACTTTTCATTTCCTTAAGAGATACCAGGCAGTATCTATCGCGCGACCAAGTATAAAGGGACAAAAGATTCTCTCTGAAGAAGTTAAGGAGATCTAAAAAGGCGAAGGCTAAATTTTGCAAAAAAGATCAAGTACTTAAAGAGATAAGCGCTCCTTAAAGGATTCCATAGAAGCTGCCTGTAACAAACATCACCCTACAAATCTAAAGCGAAGAAAATATAACGAGCTCCTTGGCTTTAGTGAAAGCTCTGGATGCGGTTAATAAATGCTGGATCAAATGAATTAAACAATTCCAGATAATGTTGAGTAAGCAGTTAGCCCATAGGTTGTGACTGTCACTCCTGATTCAGTCCTGAAAACATTTTCAATGTACAAGAAATCCCAAATACAGGGCATTGAGCAGTATAAAAAACCTTTTGGATAAATGTGACATGCAGAAAGCTATAATTGAGAAATACATTGAGCCCAGCAGTACAGAGCTGGACTAAGCATTTGGAGAGAAGGGTCTTTGTGGTCATATAAATAGGGAGATATATCAAGGCTTAGAAGAAGATGAACGCCTCAAAATTTATGATTGCTACACCGACTATGCTAAATAGCTTCACAAATTTCATTTCATTGAAGAAAATATCTCAAGTAGGTTGTAATAATGGTATGAGTTGAATATTGCTAATGAAAAGCTATAGGCTAAGAACAAAAGACTTGAGTAGGAAAACATATCTTATATTGCAGAGCTACTGAGAGATAGGTACGGCTTCAAGGTTCTGAACGAGTAAGCAAACGGAGGTTTCGGAAGAGTCTTTAAGTGTTAGAAACTTGGGGAGTAATAGCCCAACGAGTTCCTGGCAATCAAAGTGCCTATTGATAGCAGTACCAAGATCAATAGCGAAGTTAAAGCTCTGAAGGAACTCTAAACAAAAAAGAAAAAAGACCCAGGCTCGAATTTTGTTGTTGAATTGGTGGAGACTATAAAACTTGGTAAGAGGAAATTGATAGTTATGAAATGGTACAATAATAATCTCAGACATTTATTGACGATTAAGAAGCTAAATGAGAAACAGAAGTTTTACATCTCCTACTTTATAATAATAGGAATCGCTTACGCCCACTCACTTGGGATTGCTCACAGAGATCTAAAGCTGGACAACATTCTGATTGATGATGAGTACTTGCCAAAAATCTGTGATTGGGGTCTCACTGATTCTGCAGTTAGTTCAGGTACTAAATCTTTCATGGCGCCTGAGCAGTTCAGGCAGGACATACTTGCGCAGGATATCCAGGTATTCAAGCTAGACTCTTGGAGTCTGGGCGTTGTACTCTTAATGATTCAGTTCGGTAAATACCCCTTCACTGATGCGTAGATACGTGGGATGAATTAGGCTTACAAGTAACAAGAGCTGCCAGATGAAATCAAAGAACGCAAAGTCTGGCATTAAGAAAGTAATCAAGAAGTTGCTTCAGTTCCAGTAGGTAGACAAAGCCTCAGTAAGTGAGGTCCACAAGGATAAAGTGTTTGAGGAGCTTTGGAAATGCTCGTATAAGGATCTGGACATTTCAAAACTGAAGTGATGTTTTGTTACAAACCTTCCTTAAGATTTCCAATAATATACCCTTTAATTAACCAGAGAATAGATTAAGGTTTAGATTAATTATTAATTCAAATTACAAATTATATATTATATAAATGTTCATACTTAAATTTCAACTGCTCTAATTTATTCCCTTACTGCTTTCAGGGGAATAGCCCTATATGGCTGAAAAACCTATTATTAAAACACCTGTCTAATCGTCCATCGCTGCCCTGGTTCCTAGACCAATAGCTTACTTATTATTTTCCTCATCTCTCTGTCTATTGATTCATCTATATCGATTAAGGGCAATTTCTCTTTTGAAATACTTAAGGTTTCCAGCTCCATAATGGAGTAGGGGTGCCTGTCATGATAAGATAGTACAGAATAACTCCCAATCCCCAAACATCTCTACGCTCCATTTACTCACCTCTGTCTAAGTGCTTGAATCCTAGAATTTCTTCTGGGCTATGTTGAAATTCAAGACCCGAGATAGTGTGGTCTTCACGTATTTCCAGTCGACCAACCTGGGCATTAGGTTCTCGTCAAATAGCAGGTTGCTTGGCTTAAGGTTCAGGTGGAATTACTAAACGATGCTAGCCTCTTATAAAGTACTGATAACACAAAACGCTATCAGCTCCAACTGCTTTTGAGAGAGCTTTATTGCGGCTTTTAATTCGAGGAGATTATACTTGTAGTACTGCTTTATGATGCACTGGTTCCACAGGACCTAATATGAGTCCTCTACAGTGCCAACTCCACCATGGTACCCCATAGGAAAATTCTCATAGTCTTCAATATGTTCCTTGCTGCCTGCTCTTGTTTATCAACCCCTAGGAACACTTTCAAAACCCTGAAATAGCTGCTGCCTATTAAACCTTGCTTCACCGCTTAAGCATCAACCTTGGTAGAGTCAAAACACAGGAATGATTTATCTAGTAAGTTCAATTCAGAAGTCAGCTCTTCGCTGATTATGTACTATAGATTTTCAAGAGCATCTTGCTAAATAGCATCATTAATTTTCATGTCCTGGAAATCATTTAACGCAGTAAGATATTGTATCGAGTTATCCTTTTAAGCCAGCTGCTACCTGAGTGAATCAATCTCTTCTTGGAGTCCTCTAAGTTTATCCTTGGTTAAACTCTGTGGTTATTCATAGTCAAGTACTCTGTTGGAAGCCTGTGAATCAAATCGAAGGTTACCCAACTTTCCAACGCTGGTCTACCCAGGCTTCAAGTCCTTATAAGAGTGTTGAATCTCACTGTGCTGTAAATCCAAACAAGCTCTTTTAACAGGAGTGGTTAAGGAAGATCTCTCTCTCGAAGTTTCATAATTATGGAATCTCTTTGCAGGAATCAACGCTTAGTAGTCCTTTCCTGGGCTTTCGTTTCATTACTCCTGAGAAGCAACAACCCCTGAAATAATCGTGGCTTCTTTATTATAGACTTCGTTACTAACGACCAAGTTATTAACAGTGAATTTCACATCCCTTAAGTAAGTTAAGCCTGTTCAAAGTTCTGTTGGAGATTTGTAGATTAAGACAATTATTTTAGAGCCCAGTGTATGAACGGCTTTCATTAGTTTGTACTATAGCATCAACCCTACTGAATGAATAAAAATTTTATAAGCTTACTTAGGTAGGGGTTATTGGTAGCAGAGCTCCTATGGTCCTTTAGATAATATAAGCTCCTGCTTAACTACCAAATCGCTCATGATAGATTTACACTTGTGAGCTCTTAAGACATTAAAACTTTTATAGGACTTTTAGCAAAGTTCACAATAGACTTGCCTGGCCTTCTTCAATATGCTTTTAATAATCGAAGTTTGGGTGAGTCCTTTTTAAGTGGTAGTACTTATCACACCTCTTGTAGAAGGATTGCGTGCAGCCCTCGACTGGGTACGGCATGGAGAGGAATAAGCTTACTTGCTCTTTGTGAGAATTATACGTATTGACATCTTAGTTTGTATGAATTGCTTTAATTTTTAATTGATTAAATTTTAACTGACAAAATCAAATATGCCTGAAATCAAATGAAATCCCCATGACAGTTAGAAAATAAATTTAATCGATCCCTACTCCCACTAGACCTTCCAAGTCAGGCTAACGTACTTCAAAGTTTAAGTTAGATACTTGAGATCAAGTGATGAGAGAGTTGTTATGATTCACAGAGGTTAAGTGGAACTTTCCCAAATTTAACGTCATTTCTTAAGAATTAAATTCCTACGGATTAGTCGTGTAATTTCTATGAATTTGAGGGGTAAAATCGAGATTCTCAAAATGACTACTAATTCGATCATAAGTTTCGTTGGAGCTTACCCCTTAACTTCCAGACTATGTGAGAGTATGCTAAGTGATCTCAGACACCTATGAGAGAAGTGGGATGCGAAAGCAGCAGGATAACCCTTGGATTTCCTGAGAATAGAGGGTGGATTTAAGGTTTTAGAAATTTGAGAAATTTTGAGATTAATAGTAAGCTTTAATTAAGGATTATATAGAGATTATAGAGAAAAACAAGCAAAATTTGGACACTTTGATTTTAGCAAGTTCGTTCTGGTTTTAAGAACCCACGCTGGAAATTGCATATAAGTGATGCCAGAGTGGAAATTAAGTGGGGGAGGCATGTTTCAGATCGAGCATCATCGACTCCTAAGAAATCTAGGCTTACAAGAAGGTTTCAAGGGAAATTTGACTTTGGCTCAATAATTATCAAGGGGAAATACTAGAGCTTGCTTATGATAAAAGTTCCACTCCACCCAAGCTATAATTCAAACCTACCTACTAATCACTATTATTGTTGTTGCCCTTACAGTAATTAATGCTGCCTAAGCAGGGCTTGCCTTCCAACAAAAGAGAAAGGCATTTGTAGCTTGCCTGAGAATGTGAATAGCTTGGACACATATTCCGGACACAATTCCAGGTGATGTTTGTTACATTACTTGACTTCAGGATAAAATTTTCTCTTCTAAAAATCCTATGATCACTAAACCCCTTTTCAAAAGGCAATTAAATCAATCTTGGTATCGATCTTATAAATTAAATAATCGTAAGCTTTGAATGGAGAGCATGCAAATCTCATAAGTACAGCCCTATGATTGGGTACTCACTCACATCTATGATAAGCTTCTTGATAAAGGGGATCTCATTGAGGTATCAATCTACGACAGGATTGCTAAGCAAATCAAGCAAGCTCCTCAACTGTTCCCCTGCCTTGAGGTTCTATCAATCCTACCTGTTGATGAGCAGTCCATGAAACTCAAGCAATTCTGGAAGCAGCATATAAAGGATACCTATCCTCAAGAGAAGGAGAATTACTTGAAGTCAAAGCAAAAGTTTGTTTGCAATTAAGACTACATTTTGCTGCGCGAGTTTAGGGTCAGAGCTCAACGCATAGGGAGGATCACAATAACTCTCTAGGCTGAAGAGGCTTCAGACTTTTATCAACTGAACAAATATCTCTCAGCTGACTTGATGTGCAAGCGCAAGCTCGTGCCTTTTGAAAATGTGCCACTTAACATTGAACAAGTCTGGGAGATATTCAACAACCCTGAAGGCTGGCTGTTCAACTCCTATAAGCCTAATAGTGGCCAAGAGCAACTCATGAACATGTGGCTGGCTCTGGATGCGAAGGATCAAAAGCACTGGGTGGAGAGTGTCTTTCCAAACGCCACTGGAGATGTGCAGGTAGATTAGTTAATTGATGTGACTTTGCAGTAAGTGAAGGTGCATGAAGAGTTGATAGTGAGTTGGAACTATGAGAAAGATTGCCAGCCTATTATCTGGCTGTACTACTTTGACGAGGAACTTTACTGTCTTGTTAGAGACACACTATTGGGGAAACTCTAAGGATAAGCAAGTAAGAAGTTGGAGAGATCAAGTTTGTTTTGAATGTAGTTATAGATTAACATTAGTAGTATAATTTGTAAGAGTAGATTAATTCATTTATTCCTAACATTATTATTATTATTTAAAGTACTACTTTAACCAGGGCATTGTTGCAATGTAACCAGCACCCGCTATGAATGCTGTAACTCTGGCAGTAAGTAATATTTCATGATCAAGGCTAACCTTCAAAAAGTTATAGGCGAATGCAGCTCTTTAACTTATTCCCGAATTTAGATCCCAAGTTATCTTCCAGTTATCTTCAGACTTATCTTCCGAGTTATCTTCCGGTTATCTTCCGACTTATCTCTTCAAAATTTTCATTAGAGTCAAGGGAAGAACTATCATGGTTTAAATCCACGATTCTACTTAGCTGTAATTGACGCTGCCTAAGCAGGGCGTGCTTGACACATAATGATAGATAAGTAAAAGTGCATGGCACTATAAATAACCTGAACCAAAATCAAAAAGAAAGGGGTGATGTTTGTTACACCTCATACTATGAGGATCAAATTTTTCCCCGCTGAAATCTTTTCATTATTAATCCTAACTCAGAACGCAAATAAGTCAGTCTTGGAATCGATCTTATAATAGAATAATCGTAATTTGTGAATGGAAAGCAGACAGGTTTTATAATCGCAGTCTTATGATTGGGTGTTAAATTACATTTCTTACAAGCTTCTTGAGAAGGGTGATCTAATTGAGGTCATATTATTCATGAGACTAGGTCAGCAATTCAAGGAAGCCCCTTAACTCTACTCTTACCTTTAAGAAACATAAAACCTCTCTACTGTTAAGCGACTCGCTTAGCTTGAGGAATTCTGGAAGATGTATTTAAAGATGAGCTACCCTTAAGAAGAATCCAAATTCAACAACTCAAAATAGAAAGTGATTTCTAAGGCAGATTATCTTTAACTACAACAGTTCAGCGCCAAAGTTGAAAGCAGAGGCAAGATCATAATCAATATTTGGACAGAGAAGCATAGGATTTTCATACTTTGAACAGCAGACTTTCAAGTTGACTTAATGCTTGAGCGTCACTTAGTGTCTTTCGAAAATATTCCTCTACACAGAGAAGAAGTTTGGGAGTTATTTAATCATCCTGAAAGCTGGCTGTTCAAGCACTATAAACAAAGGAGTGGAAGACAGCAGCTCAAAGAGTTGTGGCCGACTCTTAGTGAGAGTGCTCAAAAGAATTGGGTTGAGAATGTCTTCTCAGATCCTTCTGGGGATATCCAACTCGAACAGTTGATCGATTTGACTTTGCAGCAAGTAAAGATCCATGAACAGCTGGTGGTGAATTGGTTCTGTGAGGATGAATGCATTCCTGTTATATGGCTGTACTACTTTAATGAGGAACTTTACAATCTAATCAGAGACGCGCTATTGGGAATCTCAAAGGATAGTTAATTATGAAGTTGAAGGAAGCAAGTATGATAATAATGCATTTGTAGATTAATAATATTGTTTATTTGTAACCTAGCTTAAATTTCTAAACCCCTTAGTTTTATCATTGGAGTATGATTTTCCAACTTCATGATACTTAATTAAAAATCTCTCCACCTTCTTTAAGTTGCCTTGATTTGAAGGCCTTCTTGATTGACTGTTGAACTGAATCTAATGCCTTAATATTAGTTGTCGCAAACATTTTTTAAACTATTGAAACTTTCATTACATGTAACAAACATCATTAATTGACAATATTAAATTAATAACTATCTTGTATTATAATTATTACTATTATTAAATGATTAACCCTAATACAACAGTACAGCAATATTTTTAGCAATCAAGTAATTGTCTTACTTAAAGTATGAATGATTTTCAAGTGAGAAACTATTTAGTTAAAAATGTTGCAAGTCCCTCATTTATACAAAATTTAATGAAGATTTTGCAACAAAATCCGTAGCTTCAAGGTCATGATAAGTAATCACCAATAAATCTAGAACGAACTATTACAGAAGTAGGAGACACCCAAGAGGACGATGCAAGCTCATTTAACTTGAAGAAGATTAAGACAGTGATAAATACTATTTATAGCCTTATTAAAGAATACTACGGAAATAAGAAATATGAGTACAAGTATTTTAAGAAGAATAATTATAGACATCAATAATCTAGATCCCCACAAAAATAGAAAAGTACTCCTTAACAAATTAAATCAAGCAAGTTGTTGGATAAGAGTGGAATGGTAGAACACTTTGAGTACCTTTAAAAAGAGAAAAAAGAAGAGAAGTTTGAGAACTTCTATGACGTGGTTTCAACAGGCAGTCCAGCCGTTTACCTTAGTTCTATATACTTAAACATTAAATCTACTAAGTTCGTCTAAAATGAATAAGATTTAAAGCATGAGAATTCTATATTGGAGCTAATTTAATAACACTTCAAAAGCGATGACTTTGTCAGCAAAAGACTAAAGCTCGTATAAATAAAACAATTAATCGACAATTCATCAAGGTTTATATTTCCCGAGACTATAGGTCAGAAATCAATTATATCTGTCAAAAACATTCATTGGGTGCTGTTTAGAGAGAGAAATATACTAAATTTCATCTCTAAAAATAGCTCTGTCTATTGCTATATTAAAGAGGACAGACTGGATGAGAAATTTGGTATTGCTTTTACAGACTCTCTCTTTAAATAAAAATAACAATTTCTCATTACCAATCAAATGACATGTTGTCACTAAAGAATTCTTTCCTAAGAGAATTAGGTGACTCCTGACTCTGTCTAAAATTTCTTTGGGGCTCCAATCTAAAATATTACTAGCGAGATTGATGATCCTATGGTCTTGGACTCTAACTTTGAATTCAAATAACCTGAAATTGAGGAGAAAGCAAGTTAGACTCTCGAAGAAAATAAGACTTGCCATAAGTAATTGAAGAATCCTCAGAAGAAGCAAAGTAGTAGGCTTATGTTTCTTAGCAGTGCTCTAAGGTTATCTAAATTGCTATGAAGATCTTATAATTATAAGATTAAGTTATTTATCCTTTGGAACTTGAATTACCACCTACTGATTTGGAAAACTAAAACGATGAAAATATGTTTTCCAAGTAAAAATCAGTAGTAAACTCAAGAGAGTAAGCAATTAAATAATACAAACTATTCATAGACTTACATCACAGTTCCCAATCGATGAATTTTGCTTCAATCCAGATAGAAGGAGCAAGGATGCAGGCTATAGAGTAAAAGGTAAAGGGAGATATAATCACAAATTTGAACTAAGAACACCAGATCAAGGTTGGCAAAGAACTACATAAGAGTTTAGGATCATATGTTCACCGCTGTTACTACATTAAGCCCACTCCATAGATTACAAGCAATCCGAATTTTACTAAAACTGCAATAAAAATAGGAGCTTATGGAAGCAATATAGATTATGTTAAAAATGAGTAAGTTTATTTAGCAAAGAAACTTGTTAAAAATGCTTAAGTTCGCCATCATCTTGTTTAACATTGAATGTTTTCAAAGAGAGCGGCATAACCTGCATGATAATGCCCAATTACAAATGGAGCATTGAAACTTATGTTACACAATAGGGAAGCTTTGTTAAAACTATGTTATGACTCTTGCAAAGGTTTTACTAGAGACTTTAATCAGCACCTCTAAAGTAGAAATTTTCCACTGCCGACTTAACCCTTCCAAAATTTTATTCAACGACTTA